>JABCMJ010007138.1:0-14295 GCA_014822125.1 Arbutus unedo
TCCTTTACCACCATTAAGGATATACGAACCTAATAGTCAAACCCCTAGTATCACATCTACTCGAAAGGATGATAAATTACTCGACTCTAAATTAAAATTAAAAGGAATAAAAACTCATTCAAAAATTAGTCAATCTGTCTACACTACTGATTCGGAAACAAGTTCAACCCCACCTAAATCTCCAACTCAAACGGAATTCGAACAAGATGTTGAATCTTCAAACAAAAGAAAGGATCCAACATTATTCACCATGAGTAAAGAATTTACAATTAATTTTGATTACTTATTTGCCGAATATAATCACAAAACGAATAAAGAAAGAAGACATATATTTAAATATAATCATACCCCAAAGGAAAGGAATTACCTCATAAACACATGATATATATATATATAATTTTAAAGGGAAAGGCTATATGAACCAATACTTTTTTAGACCAATATTAGACCAACATCTAAACTCTTCATTTCTAATTAAATTTTAATGATCTGAACCGTTCAATGTGTTTAAAACATGTTTTTAAGGGTACCCGCAAGAAATCAGCTCAAAATATTACCGAAAATGGTTTGATCCAAACAGTAGTTCATAAAACAGTTCTTGTTAGCATTTTGAACCACTATTTGGATCAAGTTCTTTCCGATAATATTTTGAGCTGATTTTTCGCGGGTACCCTTAAAAACATGTTTTAAACACATTGAACGGTTCGGATCATTAAAATTTAATCACGAATGAAGAGTTTAGATATTTGTCTAATATTTGTCTAAAAAAGTGTTGGTCTATGGAGTCATCCCCATATTTAAATATTTAACTAAGTTTTGCTTTTATTTTATTTACCTATTACTTTTACGTGAGTTAATTAAAAAAAGTCTTGACCTTGTCCAATCATCCCCTAGAGTCATATCAAGGTTAACCTCCAATTATCACTTATGTTTAAAATAAATTTCTGAACAACCCTTTAATTTCTATTTAGAATTCGAACCTACTTTAAATATCCTTAAATAATTTCAGAATATCTCTTTGTTCACCCAATAGTTACCTAAACAACTTCAAAAAGTCTCTATTTTGTAATTCAATTGAATTTTCACATTTACCATTTTTTTTTACTTTCCTTTTTATTTTCTTTATTTTGGGTCGGGGTCTCACACGATGGGAGCTCTTTAAAGGTGGATGCACACTTACCGATACCCATAACTTCCTCTCAATCAAGGAGGACATAAAGGTGGGCACCCACTTATCAGAACAATAAGCTATGGTCGGTGGTTAAGGAGAGAATAAGAGGAAAAATGGGAAAAAGAAACAAGTTATAACTATAGTAGGTAATTGAGTAGAGAGGAAAAATGAGAGATAGGGTAGTTTTCTATATAAGTGAAAATGTCAGTTGGTTGTTTCAAGAATTTAAAAATATTTTATAAACTTTTATTATAATAAATAAAAATATATTTACTAAATGTATTTTTAAAATTTTAAGCAAAACTTTTAAGAAAGAGACAGAAAACCTCAGTGGAGGTAACTGTAAATTTCAAAACCTCATGGGACATTTCTGTAATTGTAAGAAACTTCAGGTGATGTAATTGCAATTGACCCAATTTAAAAATACTTTACAAACTTTTATTATAATAAACAAATATATATTTTAAAATTTTATGCAAAATTTTTATGCTCTGTTTGGAACTTAGGAAAAGGAAAAAAAAGGAAAGGAAAACAAATCACCTACTTATTTGGTTTTTAGTGTAGAAGAAAAAGAAAAAATATAGGAAAAAATAAATAGAATCCTTTAGAAATGGTAAAAGAAAAAAGGAGAATTTTTTTTGAAAAAATCTAAATGCATTTAGTTGATTTTATTTTTTTCTTCTCTGTTTTTATTTTGGAACCAAACAAAGAAAAATATTTTTCTCTAATATTTTTTTATTTTTTTAAAGTCAAACAAGAAAAATATTTAATTTTCTCCACACTTTTTTTCTTAAATTTTTTTTTCTTTTTCTTTCTTTTCCACGAGTTCCAAACAAAGCGTTAAGAAAGAGACAAAATTGGAACACAAATGTTGCGTAACAGGACCCTAAGCATTTTGGCATTGGCCCAGTAGAAACCCATCTTCACAACCCAAGTTCCACTACAAAGATCCCCTCTCTCTCTCTCTCACCCCAAGCGTACAACCCAGTGAGCTCTTTTGATTCTCAGAAATGAACAGGTACACATTTCTCAAATATCTCTGAAAGCATTTTCAACTTATTTATTCTATGTATAGCCGTTTACTCTTGATAAGACGAATGTATAGTTGGCTGCTATTTCTGTATTGCTTCGCGGATTCTGATATAAGTACGCTAATTGTAAAATTGTGGTTCAGTATTTGTTGAACCTCCATTCTCGTTCTTTAAAAATTCTTACAAGCAAAATGATTGATTGTAAAATTATGGTAAAGTATTTGGAAATGAGAATGGCCCTAAAATGTGGTTTCATGCACGCAGACATATAGAGGGCAGAATCTATATTCATTTAACCTTTGGATGACCCAAAATCAATATTTTTCTATTCAAATTGTATTTTTCTTCTGAATTTTGTTGTTTTGTGTGACTTCTAATTTGCTAGGATCATGGAAATCTTGAAGCAAATCTTCGTTTTTTAAGTACTCTTTAATGCGTTGTGTGTTATAACCAGAATGATTGTGAGAACAATTTCTTCAAATACTAGTGGGTTGAGAGTTGCAAGGAAGACGTTTTGTAATGATGCAGCTGCAGAACTATCAGGTTCCCAAGCTAGCAATGTAAGTATTTTAAAGCCTTTATGGTCTCTTATATTCTATTTAGCATTGCTTGTTTGCTATTTGTGTACCACTACCTGTGTTACCAGGGCATGCTATTCATCTTGTGATTTACGTTTCGCAAAGCATGTTTTGAAATATGCTATACCGTTGTTCAGTAATGGTAAATTTAGTGCTCCAAAGTGATCCCTTATAGTTTTCCCCAAGAAGAATCTCTTATGAGCTAAAAATCTAGAGAAGGGGATTTTTGTTGGTACTTGTCATTCCGCTCCTGAATTTAATGGGTTTTGCATATGAAGTTTCAACAGAAATATTTTGTTTAGTTGGATGTTTTATCGCTTGAAATAATGTCATCCAATATTGTAATATATAGAAGCCACAAAAACTGCCCTTGTAGTTATCAATGTTGTTATGGATGCCTTCTTTTATTGAAACACAATTTAGGGCATGTACTTTACTAAGTTCCCATTCCTTGGACCTGAGCGATCTGCATTCCAGGTATCAGAGACTCATACGGCCCCTTTAATCTCTTGATATTTTTATCACTCAAAGCTGCTACTATCAGAATCTTCCACTTCATCTGCTAAGACTATTGTAATTTTATACTTGGGGTTTAGAATTAACATGGTAACCACTTTATGCTGCTGCATAGTTGGGACATAGGGCTTTGTTTGGTTTGGTTAAGCTGCTACATGTGTTTCATATCTTCAAATATATTTTCCAAAGGTGAGAAATGTCTTGTTTACATGATTGAGTAATGGAGGATACACGTGCCTTCCCACTGAGGCCACGTTTTTATTTCAAGAAATCGTGACCTCAGGCAAAGGAAAAATAAGAAACTGGTCCATTCTCTGTCTGTGGTAATATCCAGTACATGTTTTGCTCTATGTTACACAAACAATCCAAGAACCAAAAATCATTTAGGTCTTCAACTCATGTTGAACTCAGGATCTGTTTCACTATTCTACTGGCTCTAAGAAATTCAATCCGTTTACAACTGAAAATCCATATGTGACTTTCGATGAAGAATCTTGTCACTGTCTGTTTGGTTGTCACGCAGGACAGGAGCAGGTGTACTTATTTTCCTTGGAATAAGGGAATTGAATGGCTAAACCTGTGTCCTGAATGAAGATATCATAATACATTCTTTGAGGTCGTGATCATTTGAACTATTAGAAGCTTACATTTCTATAACCCCTAAACAGTGGATGATGTGCACTTTGCCATGAGCTGATAGATTAGATATGTGTCTCTTGCCTCGTTTAAAGCAGGTGCAGTGTTCATGCCTTGATCTGAACTCCAGGGGAGGGAATCTAGCCCGGGTATTGGCCATCTTTAAAACAATGGTGGTTGTATTTTTGCCAATGTTCAGACCTTACTAATTATTCTCTTACAATATTTGAGAAAGCACCAGTGCTTTTTCTGTCGCCATCTTTTAGTTCTGGTGGTGTAATCTGGCCTGCTTGGTTTTTTTCTTAAGCTGGGTATTCCCCTTCCTTATATATCTCCTAGGATTTCTTACCTGCATTCCTCCTTTTGACCGAATGGTGATATGGAGTAAGGATGATAAGACGGATCTTCTTGAAAAGAACTGTGGGAAGCAGATGAAATAGCATAGTAATTGGCCAAAAAGGAACTAATCTAGCTCCCAAAATTTAGGACATTCTTGATCCTTCCTGTTTTAGTCTTCTCGGGTGGAATACTAGGTTGGTTGTCTCCGCTCTCATGTTCTAAATCTCCAAGATCCTACCCTATATCTGCATTTGTTTATAAACTATGTTCCATACTCTTCTTGATTCATTTTATCCAACAAATTAGTATTCAACCCTATAGAAATAAGTGCTTTTTTCATTTTGATTGAAGAGTCAACTGCGAAAATTGGGAACAATCGTAGAGGTAAAGATGTTGCTAAATGCTCTTTATTTTATCCGGGATTGTTGGGACCATTTTTTTTGTGGTGCAAGATAGGTGTGATTTCTTCTGCTGTTCAATCTTTTTGAATTAGTGCTGTGTTTTATTCATTAGTTGATTAATAACATATTAGGTTGTGAACTAGTAGTGCTAGAAATATTTAATCCAAAGTTTGATGAAAAAATTTCCAGTAGGGTTTAATGATAACCACCGTCCTCTATGGGTGTTTATTTGCTAGTGATAATAGGTGAGGTCTCCTTCACTTGATATTCAAACTCTTTCAAAGTGGATTTTCAGATTGAAGTGAGAAGAGGTTTTCTGTTAAACAAATACACTGCAAGATCCATGCTGAATTTCCTAACTTTAAGCAACCTATAAACCATGGCATTGGATCCAAAATCATGCACAACATGTCTCCAAGCATCTTCGTTAATCACGTCAACGTCAATACATATTCGTACTCTAATTTATACAATGAAATTTATGAAGAAAACCAAAATTCTTCACACAAGCTTACATTACACATTATAGACACTCTCCTAGGCAGTCCCAACTTTAGAGTCTTCTTTGTGCGCTCGCGTCCCTGCCCCCACACCTGCTCCATTACCTGTCTCATGCAACTAAGATACGCACTCAGCTCCTTATCCATGTGCATGTCTTATTTATAAATCTCTCCTTGTTATGCGTTGTCCATCCTTCATTAGACAGTTTTTTTCCCTTGAGTTTGGTTTTTCTTACTGCTGTGGTAGCAAATTCAGTCTATTTCCTCCTGATCTAAGTACAAAATCAGTAAATGCTTTGAGTATTTTTTTGAGATGCTGAAGTTCTTTTCTCTTACTAGCTAAATAGCAGATTTTCTTAGTTGGAAACTTTTATTTGCATTGAGTTTTTTTTTTTGCTTTTATTCCTGTAATGATATTGGATTATCTCTTGAGGTCATCTGTTCAAGTAAGAATGTTTTTCAAATTTTGTAGGAGCTAGGTGACAAACACGATATAAAAAGTAATGTTCCCAAGCATGACATTGCTATCGTTGGAGGCGGCATGGTTGGCATGGCTCTAGCTTGTTCCCTAGGTAATTAAAAAATCTTTACAAACATTTTATGGATAGCTTAAGTCTGATATTATTTTGTAAACGTTTGTCGTATACAGTTTTTCAATTTTATGTATAGTTTACACAAATCAGTTGATATCCTTGCTGTCATTCATCTTTATGTACATAAATTGTTGCTGCTGCTCCTGTTTTGATTAGTAAGACATGCTCATCCGCTGATGTGTGTCCAAAAACCAACATTCCTGCAGAAATGGCTTACAATTCTTGGTGCAAATACTGCGGTGCTATTTCTATCTCGCTTTGTCATTGGTTTTATGCTTCAATTGGCCAATTTTTTTGTAAAGTGACTTGAAAAAAGGAAGAGTAAACATGGGTATCATTCCTTGCCAACCTTTCTGTTAACGTCTTTAGTGGGCTATACGTTTTATCATTTGGCCAGTGGAATCCCCACTGAATATTGAATCTAAAAGCCACCTTATATAGTAATACACTTATATGCAAGGCTTTTCTTGGCTTTATATCTTGTTTAAAAAATTTCGTTCCTAGAATTGTTTAGGATTTATGGATATGAGGCCCTTATAGATTGAAGGCAAGGTAACAGGAAACACAGGACTGGTAGTTGGAATGATGTTTAGTTGTTCACCTTTTAGCCTGATTTATCTTTGTTGTCAATATGGGGACACAAAAAACCTAGTAGAAGTCCTTGAAGAGTGGCAAATTGGTGTGTCTAGAGAGAAACCTTCTGACTTCGCTTGGAAGGCTAGTTCACTTATAAAGTCCCTTCATGTTAGCCTTTTTTGGCCGGTGGACAATTTGTAATCTGGCTAGGTGGGATAATTTTTTGCAATTCTTAACTGCATGCCATGATAATCACAGAATCATCTGGTAATTTGCCAGCAAACAACAATAGATTATGGATTTTCCTCATGCTCCAGTTTAAGGTGCAGCATGTCATGCCTATGTCACAGATCAGCATGTTTAGTATCTGGCAGTAGTTGAGGACGTAGAGTTAGTGGAAGTATGGAATTGAGGGATGTCCGATGTCCTATTATTCAGTCAAGCTTGCAGCAATATTAAATATTTTTCGACATTTTTTGGCAGTTCTGTGTTTAAAGAACAATATTCAGCTTTCGTAGGTCTTTTCTTGATTCCATTTGGTATTTCAGTTTATTTTGTGTAAATTTTGGCATATACTACATGGCATTTTGTGTTTGTGGCCTGTTCGTATTAGATATAGGATGGGTGCTTTAGTTAGATGCATGCTGTCTTTATGAAGAAATGAACATTGGATACATGTGTTGCACAAGTTTTGCACTTTCGAATGGATATTTAATCATGAAAAAAGAGGAAGGCTTCTGTTTCCTTTTTTGTTCAAGATACAGGTCCTCACCTTGTTTTATTTCACGTTAATTACCACTAAATGGTTTGTGATTGAGCAGTGTGAGGACATTTTCAAATAGTTCATATTGTATTAAATTTCTCAGTGTATTTTTAATTAGGCACTACCCATCTGATTCACATATGCCTGCAGCAAGCATGCCGTTGACAAAACATTTGACTGTTGCTATCATTGATAGCAATCCTACTTTAGGGAGGGAAGAATGTTTTAAGAAAGATGATGCTCCAGATCCAAGGGTCAGTACAGTCACCCCAGCAACTATTTCTTTTTTCAAAGGTATCCGTCTATTATTTTGTGTTCATTTTGTTCCTCAACCATCAAAATCTCGCATTCTTTGTTTTGCATGCACTTTAAAGAGGCCTATCAAGATTCCCGTGTAAAACACTAAGAAGCACAGACACCGATACAGATATGGGCACGTAACATGGCAATTCTAAATAAATGGAGACAATAACATGGCAGGAGACACAACAAAAGTTAAATAAGTATTTATTTGTATTTTTTAATTGTTCTTAACAGAAATAGTGAATCCACAAATGCCAAACTAATGGAAACTAAAACTTAGTGCACAAAATGGAAACTGACATTGTTTCTGCCTAATTAAGAGATGATCCATCAAAAAATAACCACAAGGAACAAGTGATGAGTGTGTTATATTTTTTATTATGGCAATGAGAATTATATATCAGGAAGTAACACTACACCGTGTCCCCATACATGTCTGAAGTGAAAAATGTGCAGCCCTAGCTTGTCTGTGTCCCATGCTTAAGTTTTATTATAAATAAGACAAGCTCCTAGGCATGTCCCATGGGTATCCCTGGTGCCCACTTAGGTGTGTTTGTGTTCCATATATATAATAAATTGAATCTAATACAACTTTGAACTTCTACTATAGTGGAACTTAGAAACCCGAAGGACTGGCTTAGATAATCATGGCAAGTATCAAGTATATGGTTTCATGTATTACTTGCTGATACTCAGATTGGTGTTCTGCAAAATTGTTCTTCGATGAAAACTGCATTAGGCAAGGGAAACGGAAGAGTTTCTCAATGACTCTGATGCCGTGAGAACGAAAGTGCTTTCCCACCAAAAATAAGTGTTCCATGATGCTTGTTTCACATTTTACCTAAGAACATTGACAATAGTAAAGATGCATAATAACGACATTGGAAGCTTGACGTTTGGTCTTGAATGCATGCATATGAGAAAGTCAACAACTAAAACCAACTACAGAACTTTGTATATAAATGCTTCTAATTTCCAGCTAGCAATCTCTGTAATACACACAATCAATTAGCTCAAACCTGAAGTTGAAGACCATTTAATTGCACTTCATGTTTTTTCTTTTGCACTGAACTTCACAAATCAGTTCATGGTACGAATTAAATTTTGCATTGTAGACACTGAAGCATGAACTATGCATTTTTTGTTACCTTCTATGTATGTGGATGGAAGTGATACTGCAAAGATGGGGCTAAATCTTTCATGTACTTGAACCCTAATGATAATTGCACTTGGCAGATGTCGGCGCTTGGCAATATATTCAACAGCATCGACATGCTTATTTTGACAAGATGCAGGTAGTCGTTTCACCTTTATCAATTCACCGTCTGGAAACAATCTTCTTGAAATTTTATTCTGCATGTATTGCTTGATAAATTTTGTGTCAATTTGTATATAGGGCCTATTATCGAATTCAAAATGTTTTTACTTTTAAGTGTCTAGGTTTGGTATCTGAATGTATTGCTGGATTGTTGTAGAAACCTTGACTTGAATCATTTCATGGTGTGAACACAAGATTTTCACGCGTTTGGCCCAGCCAATTCAGCTTATTCCAGTAGTTAAGCAATGTTCATGTGACCTTCCTATATAGAAGGTTAAAAGCCCTCACAGGAGGGGTGAAATCGGTTCGGGTCAGTTAGAGTTTTGGGGTGAATTGGACTGATCTGATTGGTTCCGTGTCTGGTGTAGTTTCAGGTAATCGAGACTGAGCCGAAACTCACAATTTTGTTTTTTCAAAAAACGAGACTGACCAAACCTTTGTTCAGACTGACTGAATCACAAAATTTTTGGTCGGTTCGGTTTGGTAGGTCATGTTTTCACCCGTAGTTCACATTACATGTCCCAAGTCCAATTCTTTAACTTCATCAGCTCCCTAGCTTTTTGGATTGCTCGTGGATTGTGTGCCACATGTTTCTAGTTTCATTTATGCTATTTTCACAGTTCTGCCATTGTCTCTGTCAGTTCGGCTCCTTTTCTCTCTCTTCAGTTATCTCCAGGCCCGTGGTGTCCTACAAAGATTTCCATTCCTCAACAACCCTTGATTGAGGTCAAGACCTCCTAGATGTGTCATATGCCAACACTAGACTATCTTCACCCCTTATTCTTGTATACCTTCTTTTTAAGGAGCCAAGCATTCAATATCCTTGCCTGCTGCTAAATGAGGATTTCCGCACTTGTTCTTTTTAATTCACTCTGTCAGATTCATTGATGCTTATTTGACAAGAAAGAATATATATCATTAAGTCATAAGACAGATACCTTAACCTTGACTTCCTGAAATGGGCATAAATTGGACATCTGAAGCGCGAATAGTGGACAAAATGTATGGGGTGAGAGCAAGGTAATCAATCGGTCCCGATAGGTTTAATAAGGCGTTTCTTAGTCAAATGTAGATAAATGAAACAAAGGTTTTATATGTATAAGCTGCAGCTTTTGCTTTGTTGTACTTCTGCACACGAGTTTTTGGCAGGATGCAGGTTTCTTTCTGCTTTGTGGTCTTCCTTCCCTAGAGCAAATTAGTTTAAATTTCATTTTATCCAATTAATGTTTTGCTTTGTTTTCTCAATTTCCACTCATTTGCATCATTGCCTTAGAATACGTACCTTGTCATGGCATGTTGTCTGGCTTGTTTGCACATACAATTTGTGATTCATAACTTGCTTGCAGATATAATTGCTTCTTTACATATTATTGAATTAGTTTTTGTAGGTTTGGGATTATACTGGCCTAGGATACACAAGATACAATGCGAGAGATGTAGATAAAGAAGTACTAGGGTAAGAACACTTTTAGCTGCTGGCCAATTTCACTTCTGTCATATGTGATTCATGGCAGATGATGCTCGTTTTGGTTTCTCGTTCAGGTGTGTGGTAGAGAATAGGGTGCTTCATAGGTCTCTTTTGTCGTGCATACAGGTACTTTATCCTAGTTAGATTTGTATATCTTTATTCTTGAAAACTCAAAACTTTTTGATGAAATTTTGTCTCATCTTAATGTTTTGTTCAGCTTTTGCGTTCACATTCTCAGCTACTTGGACTTTTTTGTGGCTTTGCTTTACATTAGATTGTAGGTTTTTTGACACCTTTCTAGTAGTAATACTGAATTTTTGATTGGTGATAGTATTGAAGGGAGGAAGAGCTTATTTTTGCCTGTGAAGTGTGGGTAATTTTCTGTAGTTTTGAATTAAAATAAATGTCAAGCTTTAGAATCTAGTAGTCCTGACCTGACCTGGTCTCGCCAATATAGTAACGGTCAAGATTGTGACCCCTCTCCATCATTCTAATATTATGGAAGAGGGCGAGGTCACCTCTCTTGGTCTCACTAACATGACATTCAAGCCTCAAGGGACCCTCCGAGTCCTGCCAGTTGACCAGAGCAGAACTCACTTTCCGAACTGCTTATAAAAGAAAAAGTGGACTCTGCCTCTATATGACACCGACTTAGCCATGTCTGAGGGTGTCATATTCTAGTGGACTTTTTGTCTTTAATCCACTTTTTCAGATTCTATCCATATTCTTTATGTTTTTCCAATTTGACTTTTCGAGATGAATCAAATTATGAAGAAATGTTAATAAAACTTAATAAAATTCAGCACCTATTATTTTCAAATGGAAAGAATTTATCGTTCTTTTATGTATGTTTTTGTTTCAGTCATCTATTGGTTAGGTGAACTGTTAGCTATTGGAGTTGCACCAGTGCTATCTCCATTTGTCTACTTTGAAGATATGACACTTCGTTTTTTAGGCTCCACGATCACATTGCTCAGAAAACCCTATAATTTTTTTTTCCCCTCACAATGCTGTTGTTGCCTTCAATGCATCTTTGTGATTTGATCAATCATTGAAGCCCAGATGCTCTGAAAACTAATTGATTGAGTTTTATTAGAACACAGATTCCCAGAAGACAATTTATCCTTCCAGGTTAACTTCAATGACTTTAACTCCAAACTTGTCACCCATGGGGGTGGATGGCACATCTTCAGGGACATCCATGTCCACTAGCAGCGGTCTAGCAAAGCTGGAACTGGCCAACGGCAATAGCCTGTATGCAAAGTTGGTGGTAATTTTATCATCATCTCCTTCATTTTATAAAATGTTGGTGGCAATTAAGCTATTTCATCTTGCATGTAGATGAAATTACCTTTCTGTTTTGTTTTCGGACTAGTGAAGTTATGCTGTATACTTCCTTCTTATGTGTATCCGAATAGAAGACAAAAAAACTAGATATGGCCTCTTTGAAATCGTTTCTCTGAGAGTAATGATTGTCTCGTATTTGATGTTGCTTATTACAGGTTGGAGCTGATGGATCCAAGTCACGTGTCAGGGAATTAGCAGGATTTAAAACAACTGGATGGAAGTATTCACAGAATGCCATCATCTGTACTGTAGAACATCCAGTTGATAACTATTGCGCATGGCAACGATTTTTACCCTCTGGTCCAATTGCACTCTTGCCAATAGGTGATAAGTTCAGCAATATTGTTTGGACTATGAACCCGAAAGAGTCATCGGAGTGCAAATCAATGTGCGAGGAAGACTTTGTCAATGCTTTAAACAAGGCTTTGGATTCTGGATATGGCCCTCATCCTCAGTCACAGGCATTCAGTGATGGAAGCATTTTTTCTTGGCTTAGAGCAAACGTGACATCATCTGCTACTGAGTGTTTTGAAGTTCCGCCAAAAGTAGTC
This sequence comes from Arbutus unedo, assembly GCA_014822125.1. Taxonomy (NCBI): domain Eukaryota; kingdom Viridiplantae; phylum Streptophyta; class Magnoliopsida; order Ericales; family Ericaceae; genus Arbutus; species Arbutus unedo. Next base: position 12,092 of record JABCMJ010007138.1, read on the forward strand.
AAGCTGGCTTCAGAAAGAATGGTGTTCCCATTATCTCTAATGCATGCTAATCAATATGCGTCAAGACGCGTAGTCCTCATTGGCGATGCTGCACACACTGTTCATCCCCTGGCTGGTCAAGGGGTTAATTTGGGTTTCGGAGATGCAGCTGCTCTTTCAAGAGCCATTGCTGAGGGCGTTGAAGTAGGGTCTGACGTTGGGGAGGTACAATCTGGCTATCTTTATGTACATCCTATTTAATCATTACACACACACACACACACACACACATATTCATAGAGTGAGTTTCTAATAAGGGATTCTTTATTTTGCTACGGTGTGAAGCTCCTATTTCTTGATCAAATTATGATGATCTGAACCGTTCAATGTATTTAAAACATATTTTTAAGGGTATCTGCAAGAAATTAGCCCAAAATAATATCCGGAAAGGCTTGATCTATTCAATTTTTTATAAAATTGTTCTTGTCAGCATTTATCAAAAACTGTTTAGATCAAGGCCTTCTCGATATTGTTTTGAGCCAATTTCTTACGGGTACCCTTAAAAACATGTTTTAAACACACTGATCGGTTCGGATCATCAAAATTTGGTCAGAAAATAGGAAGTCCGCACCGTACCAAAATAAGGAATCTCTTATTAGAAGGGGACTGTGTATTCATATATAATTATATTATACACATATGTTTGTATTCTCATATAGAGAGAACGTGAATCTTGGAAATTTTTTGTTGTTGTTTTACCCGGAGTGTTTTGTAGTTATAAACAGAGTAAGTTACGCCATTTGTACCCCTGGTTTTAGTGAGATTTCACTTTGGTCCTTGTAGTTTCAATTTCATCAATTAGAACCTGGCCTTTCATTTCATTATTTCACTGTAGTCCATCCATTATCTTCAGTTTGTATTTCAAATTGAAAGAAGACATAGGTAGAACAAGCGGGAACCAAAGTGGAACCTGGATGAGATTACAGGGATCAGTTGTGTATTTTTCATTTTTATTTCTTGAGTTGGAATTAGGGAAGTCCAAAATACTCAAAAGAAATGTCAGTTGAGCCCCTGAGTTTTTTCATTTGACGTACTCACAAAAGGACTATGTTCACAACAGAAAAGAAACATGTTTAGATGGATGAAATATAAATTACGGGAATAAAAAAGTGAAATCTCGATAAAACTGCAGGCACCAATGGTGTAATATCCTTGCAAGATATTGTCATCATTCAACCTGCTGAACGACCTGTACCTGGATGTGGTCATATTCAGTTTACATATAGTGTATATCTCGATTGATCCCTGTGTATTGTAGGCAATAAAATTAGTTAATACGGCATCCTATTGGCTGAGTTGGTGATCAACAATTTAACAGTCATAATTGCTTTGCTGAGCTTTCTTGTTCGTTGGCACAGGTATCTTTGCTAAAGAAATATGAAGCAGACAGGAAACTGGCAAATCTTACAATGATGGCAATACTGGATGGTTTTCAGAAAGCATATTCTGTCGATTTTGGACCTCTAAATGTATTACGAGCTGCTGCATTTCATGGGGCTCAATACATATCACCCCTGAAAAAGAGTATCATCTCGTATGCTTCAGGCGAGCAGAGAGTACCTCTTTTCTCTTGAGACGAATGTTTATTGTTGAATAAATAATACGTGTGAATGAGTAAGTTTTGTATACCGGTCATATTACTCTTGCTTTTCTTTCATCTTTTTGCACATGTTGTGTGAACTTTTTCTTTCCTCCTTTTGCTTGCTCTAAACAACTCAACTTCCAGCCTCTCCCCCAACGCCCCACTCTCTCTCTCACTCTCTCTCTCTCTCTACCTTACACACATGCGCGTGCACAAGAGTAGGCACAAACACATGGTTGGTTGCTAGAAATCATATTCCAAGTGTTGACGGTATTCATACTGATATTTTTTAGGATTTTTATGGTTATAGTACGGAGATGTTTATGTGGGTGTGTATTATTCGTTATGTCTATATGGATTAGACTTAAATCTTTACTTCGTACTTTTATTTACCATAAATCTCCTTTTCGTTAGGCACTATAGAGTCGTATTCGCAAATAAGCAAGAGAATATTTACGTGGTTCGACTTGATAGTGTACCAAGCCTACATCCATGGGATGAGTGGCAAGTGGTTATTGGTCCGTCTCAATGAGACGAATTTAGAAAGTATAAAATTATGTTCAAAAAGTAAAAAAAAAAAAAA
>JABCMJ010007140.1:0-40896 GCA_014822125.1 Arbutus unedo
TAGAATCTGAAATAGCTGATTCTAAGGATAACCCACGTGATTTTACGACGTAAGAGACCGTGGAAGATTGTGGGTCAGTTGAATTTGAGACATCTAAGGTGGGTTTCAGAGATGATGTGGAGAAAAAATGGCATTGGGTCCTATTTGGAGCTCTGAGCTTTGTGTGCTGTAGTCTCTTGCAGATAGAATGGATCATTGATATGATTTTTTTCCCTCATGCATATGCAATCTGTGTGTAGTTGAAATACACTCACCAGGTTCTAGGTTCTTTACATCGATGGATAGCTTCTGGCTGCATTCGCTGAACCAGCAAAACCCTAGAAAACTGGGTGAACATGTTGAAGAAAGGAGATTCAAAAAGGGAAACGACGCCCGTTACTTTTAAGGATCACCCATTCCGTTAAGGTGTTGACGGTGTGGCGGGACCCGCATATGTTAGGAGATTAACGCTCAATGAACGTCCAACTGTACATAATTATAGCCATCGGTTGATGTATTGAATCAGTCCCCCCACGAGTAATTATTCAGTGGCGGTTCCCAAGACACTGAATAATTTTCTCAATCCCTACCCTAGTTCCATCATACACTGTCACTAATCATAATAAGAATATATAAAGGTGTTTGAATCATATCAATAAAATAATTTTTTTTAAAAGAATCATGTAAGAGAAAAAAAATTAAAATTTACATTTTTTAACGTGATTTTTAAATTATGCATTATCTAATTTATTTTTTTAATATATTCTTAGAAAAATAGTATATAATTCGGTATCAAATACTCAAAATGCAAAAATACAAAATCAAAAAATAAAAAACTTTGGGGCCAAACATACCAAGTTCTCTTCGGAAAACGAGGAGCGTTATATTAAATAATTCATTAATATTTTATAAGCTCATTTTGAAAATTAGAATTATCTATTTTTTAAAATGAGTTTATGTTATTTTTTATATAAAAATGTTTTGATAAAAAAATTAAAATTCTCACCAAAATTAATTTTGAACGAATGATTTGATTAAAACTAATAAAAAATATATAACTTTTATCAAGGGTAAATTTACTCTTTAGAAATTTAACTAACTACGAAATTTCATAGAATTTTGGTGCCTTCACGATTTTATAAAGTTTTATACAATGTAGGGTTATGATATATTATATATATAATTGAACTTGACATTCACTAAGCTATATGAGACTCTTGACTATTTATTCAGACGTCCATCAAGTCTCTCTCTCCTGGACGCCTAACTTCACACCTGACACCACAACATGGTTACAGTGTCACACGCACGACGGGTCATTTGTTAGTAAATGTTAACCATTCAGTGGTTGCCATAGGGCTCAGCCAGATACATTGTGATGCCTTTTTGAAACATGGTCACCATACAAATAATCAAAAGATACAGCCAGATAAAATATTCAACCCCTCTTATCATCTCTTGAATACTGAGCAGAGGAGTTAGGGAGCTTTTGTAGTGGATCGAACCTACAAGACATTGGACCAGAGTTCAAATTAGGCCTAGCTCAGGTTTGAGATGGCACCGACAGAAGACTCACACAATTCTGTACATCTGGGAGGTAGTGGGCTCTCTCTGAAATAAGGATGACAACGGGGCGAATCGAGGTCGAATTTGTCTATCCCTGTCTCCGATTCTCGAATCCAAATTCTACCTCCATTCCCATCCCGTTCCCCGTTCAGGGAACAAATTCCACTCTCCATCCCCGCCCGAACGGGGATAGGGGATCCCCACTCTCTCTATTTTTTTAAATTAAAAAAAATTAATTCATCAAGACAAATTGAAATTTTCAAGACTATATCCTAGACTACTACTTCAAGACAAATTGAATTTTAACTATATGAGATCTTATATACGTCTATGCACACATATAATCTCAATTTTATATGCGTATATACATCTATATATGAACAATGAACTAATATACATATATACACATCTATACATGGACAATTTTATACAGATTAGAAATTTTTTTTAAAAGAGTTTAAAAAAATATTGCAAACAGTTATAAATAGAAAGGGTTAGAAAGTTAGATAATAATTATTTAAAATGGGGTGGAGGTACCAAATCTTGTCTCTGACCCATTCTCCAATTCCTGAAACTCCAATCCGAATGGATCGGGGAACAAATCGGAGCAGAGCGGACGAAATTGACTCGGAAACTAGTTTTCCTTGACGTTGAGTCAGACTAAAGGTCAAATGAGTCTCGTACGCTATGTAACCTGGACAACTTAGCTATGGCAACACTCCATGACGGCATTAGGTAGTTTGGCACGGTCACGTAGAATTTGACCTGGACGTCAAAGATGAAGATAGTTAATTCTAACATCATAAGGCGTGTGTCTAATACATACTAACTTGGGACTCAAGTACAATCTATTATGTAAGCTCACTGAAATACTCTAAGAAATGAATGCTCTAGAAACTACTCTTAAGTGCTTTTAGTTAGAATCATCTCTTTCAAAAATTAACTCAAGTATCGAAATACCTTTCGACTGACGACACTAACTAGCTATTTATCTTGATGTTTAGAAGTGACTTACAATTCAAGGAACTCGGGGAAGCATTCCACACTTTCTAAATTCCTAAAGTAAAGATGAATGATGAATTCAAAAATTTTACACAAATTGATAAAATAGCAAAAAAGACTAATAAAACTAAAGAAATTGGCCAAAGGGAATTGTTTGCTAATATAAAAAGAGAATTAATCGGCTTGATATGAATTCAATTTCGTTCACCCTTTCACTAAAATAGTAAAAGATTCAATTTCGTTAAGCCTTTCACTAAAATGAGGTTGAACAATAGCTTCTGCTTGGTTGGAAATATGATGCTCTTGTAGAACAAAACCCTTTCATAGATTGAAAATATAAGATGTCCTGCAAAATCAACACAGATTAAATTAATTTTTCGAAAGAACCCAGGCTTCCACCACAAAAACTACCCTGTTTTCGTGAACAAATGATTTTCTCATTTTCTGAACTACTAAAATTATCTGCGCTAAAATTTTGAACTGAGAATTTGTTGGGTTTCCTTGACTGGAAAACCCTCCAAAAAATGGCGTATGCCGCTAATTGCGGCGAGCACACGGTATTCTTTAGTAAAAGGCGAAAGAATAGTTCGCTTTGTGCTCACCGCACGGCTGCGTGATTTGACAAGACTGTGTACAACTCGTTATATATGCCTATTTCTCTCTCCTCATGTCTACCTTTGGTCGATGTGGGATAAACAAACTGATTCTCTCTCCCCTCCCACCCCTTTCTTCCCATCTCTCCTGACTCTCCACACTTATGCGCCTTAACCTTATGGAATCCATAGTTTTCAAATCTTCCCACTTTCTCTTTCCTTTCCAATCTTCCATACATATCAGTATACACACACGCACACACACACACATATATATATATATGAGTGTGTGTGTATATATATACATACGTATGAAAGGCCAATTGAATGTCAAATTTGAGTTTAATTCTTCTCCACGATTGTATCTCCCATGTCAAAAATCAAAGACAATCTTTTTTCGTATTCATCACCATACCAAACATAATTATTTTTCTTAAAGACAAAAAAACGAGTTAGAGTTTAGCCCTAGAGAAACTTACTTAAAAAACTCATTTTCAGCTAAGAACGTACTCATTGTATTATATAACTTTTGTGTTTTGGCTGAACATATTATATATAGGTAAAACTACTATGACAAATGGCAAAGTAAAGATATTAAATTAATTTTTTGATCTTTGTTTAGACAACTAAAACATACTGACGTCATTATTGTTTATCTTTATAAAAGATATTGAAATATTTTTAAATGACAATATAAATTTTACAAAGAATCTTGTATTTGGGATGTTGTCCGACTACTGATTCATCAGCCTTTTTCTTTTGGTTTACTCAAGCATAATTTGTATTAATTGGTCTATTTCGAAAACGAGTTTTTGAGATGGAAAAATTATATATGATTAATATTTGTGATTAATACTCTCTGTAATATTTTTCTACTCATACTATAAAATTAAAAAATAAATTCAACATAATCTAAAAGTTTGTGATTAGTAAAGATATGATATTTATCTGTTAGATATATACTAGTTATAAATAAATTATCAAAGTCCAATTAACAATTTAAGTATGAGTTATTGGCACATTATTATGTGCGAATATACGTATTATATTACGCGTCACATAAAAATATGCAAGAACAAACCTCAAATAAAAAACTTTATTACACAACAATAAAAATTAACTAAACAATATTTATTACACTGCTTACTTAAATTTAAAAAATTTACAATTGTTGAAAATTACCATTGTTCTAAATATTAAAATTTATACTCTAAAAAATATTTTAGAATTCAAAAGAAATATGTAAAGAGTAAATCAAGTTTGTATCTATAAATTACAATCTCATTAGTCTATTTAAATTAGGTAATTGTGTGTTAAATTATTGAACTTTTTTTTTTTTTATATCTTCTCATTTATTTAAACTCATGTCTTAATTTATACAATGTAAAATTCTAGTGAGAAGGATTCTAAAGGTGACAAGTGTCCCCTAAATTTTCTAACTAACTTTATGCTTTAACTATTTTAAAATTCAATTGGTTTAAACAATAAGATATTTTACAATTAAAAATAATCATATTTGTTGGTACATTCCATGATTTATGAGATTAATCAATTTTTGGATAAAGAAATAAATGAATCTATATTTATTTTTCTTTCTTTAATTATGAAAACTCAAATTCGAACTTATTATAATACGTTTTTTTGTTACGTTATACTACTAATAATCTTACCTTAATACGTGATAATTTTTAACACAATTTATATTCTATATTTCATGTAGTAATCTAATCATTATAACTTAAATTGTATAAATTTGGATATAATTGAGTGAGTGGATATAATTTTTCTTTAACAATTTAACACACAATGTAATATAATCTAAATGGAGTAATGAGATTCTATTTTATGAATAGATAACTTGATTACTCTTCACATATTTCTTTTAAATTTTAAATCTCGTGAGTTTTAAAATATTTTTTAGACCGTAAATTTTAATATTTTAAGTAAGTAATGTAACAAATATTAATTAGTTAATTTTTGTTATTACATAGTTAAATTTTCTGTTTACAGTTTTAGTTTTTATAGGCCTTCATGTGGTACATAATACGATATGTATATTTTCACATAATAGTAAAATAATAATTCATATTTAGACTTTTGATTGAAACTTTTATATGCTTTTTAAGTAGATTTTCGAGTAGTTCTTAGATAATTTATTTTTAACTAATATATATGTATGATATTTTATAGTTACTTTTACCTTTTAGGTTTTAGGTTTTACAATAAATGGATATTTGAATTTGATAAATTATTTAAAATACTCATAATTGTACACTTACTTTTAAAATTTTACAACATAGAATTTAGGAGAACAAAGTGTGTGTTGTGCGTTGAGGCGCGTTGAGGCACAACACACGTAATGTGCTAAAAAACGCAGCTGTTTTGGGTTGCAAACAAAACTCCCCTTAAAAAGTATGTGTGTTGTGTGCACACTCAGTTAATAAAATTTTATTTTAAAATTTTGATTTTAAGGCTAATTTTGAAATATTTTTTTAAGTTAACAATAAATTTTTAAATTTTTTAAAAATAAAATCAAGAGAACACGATCGAAAGGCATTCAAATGAGCGATGTCCGTTACTTTTTTTAATGCAGTGGTGAAAAAATGAGTATATTTTTTTGTTTTTTGTTTACTTTTGGCACCGCCCCATTAGAAAACGTGACCAACACCGCTCATTTGAATTTTTTCGGTCGTATTTTCTGGATTTAATTTTTAATTTTTTTAAAAAATTCACGTGAACATAAAATTTTTTTTTCGAGATTAACCGTGAACTCATAATTTTAAAGGGTTACGGATAAAATTCTCTTTCTTCCTAATAGAAACATAAACAATCGTATTGATATTGCTAAAGAGTAAAAATGACATTTCACGCGTAAAATTAACTCTGTAGCCCAAAACTAACGTAGGAGAGAAATGTGTAATAGTTTTAAAAGCAAGGGAGATGAGTGTATATTTTAAAATCTCAGGGTAGGTTCCTCAAATTGTAAGAAACCTCAGGGGAGGTCATTGCATTTTACCCGGTGGAAATCCAATGGGATATAGTGGAAGAATCAGTAAAGTTTAGACTTGCTGTTTGAACAAAAGCCCGGCAAAAATCTTGTTCTTTCTCCATCAATGATTTGCTACCCAACATGCAAGGGGTACTGCATGCGGGGCTGTTCTGGTGGGGTCTTGGTGTCTAATCTGGTAGGGTATGTGGAATTTTGGGTTGTGTCAAAGGGTTCTAGGGATCATGGTAATGTGAGCTAGGGGTCTTTTTCATTTCTCTGATTTAAGTTTCCTCTGTCATTTCTTACCTTGTATGTACATTCAATTTGTAGGTTATCCTGGTAGGTGCACACTTTGTTCTTCCTCTTGTGATAGGTTTCTGGGGTACAAAATAGAGATATTTCTGGGGGGTTCATACAGGGGTTTCTGCTTGTTCTAGTTGGGGCTTCCCTCCATGTTTTCAATATCAATATTATTTTGGGTACTAGATTTGTCAATTCTACTTTATTTCTTTTTCTATGGTTCTCTTTGGGATTGGGTGGGGAGGGTCTCTGTATTAGGCTAGGTGTGTTGGTCCAAGTGTGCCTAGGGTATTCAGGTTGCTCGTATGAGATGGCTTCATATTCACTAAATTGGAGACAATATAATGCATGCTAATCTGATCAAGATTGCTGGATCTGATGCTGGTCTATGCTGCTGATGTCGATTTATGCTGTTTATCAAGATCTTCTGGGTATTCTTTTCTCTAGTTCTGCTTACCCAAGTTTGTTGTACTTATGGTGTTCCTAGTAGAAGTTACTGATCTGGGTTCACCTGCTAATAATATGTATGGATTGTGTTCCTGCTGATGTTGCTGTCTAAAAGGGATGCTCATTGTTTAGAATGATATCCTCACATGTTGAAAACAGATTTTGAATGCTGAGGTGGATGGTGGTTCTCTTGGGTTATATGTTATTGCTGTTGCTCTTCATGTTCAGCTTTTAAGAGGAGGATTGCAGCCAAAAGCTCACTCTCAGTACGCAGACTTTAGGATGCTGGTTTGGATGGTTTAGGAATGAAGAGAATGTATATCCGTCCATTCATAAATTTTGGGATTTTGGTGTTGCTGTTGTTAGTTTTTTACTCTTTCCTTCTTTATTTTTGATGCTGGTTTGGATGGTTTAGGAATGAAGAGAATGTATATCCATCCATTCATAAATTTTGGGATTTTGGTGTTGCTGTTGGTTCTTGCAACAGCTTGTTCTGTCTGCCAGATTGTCTCGTCTTTCAATATGCATGCAGAGCCGATCTGAAGAACCCCTCAATAAAAAGGTACAAAACTATCAATAATGACTACGAGGTTGTGAGGGTTGTTTACTTTGTAGAAACTCAAGATAATTTATAGATGATTAATAAAAAGGACAATCAACATGGCACACTACAAAGTATCAATATAAGCATTTTACCTTGCTTTGATATTCATCTGGAACATTGGCTTCTCAATTTGCTCCATACTCTCTTCAAGAGGCATCCATGTCTAAGAGCCATGAGCAATGGATCACTCATCTTGGGCGTGTCTACAAGGAACGAATTGAATGCCTCAATAAAGCCTAAAACTAACCTTACAAGCTGGGAGTCAATCAGTATGCAAATCTTACAGATGGAGAGTTCAAATTGTGCAATAGGTTCAAGAGCCATGTCTGCTCCACAGAATCATCTTCCTTCAAGTATGAAAATGAGAGTGCAGTGCCATCTACTATGGACTGGAGGAAGAAAGTGTTGTAAAGAGTAATCTTGATGAGGGCGGTCTGCATTTTTCGGTGGGTTAATGCCACCTAATTTGAAGGTGAGTTATGAGCTGCATAATGCAGCTGTAAATGTATTATATATGTGCATGTGTGTGTTCTGGTTTAATGTGTGGGAGAGAGCAAGAGAGAGAGAGAGAGAGAGAGAGAGAGAGAGTGCAGCCTTGGGGGGGTATGTGTTTACTGTATGAGTGTTCGTGTTTGTGTCATTGTTGTTAATTGATAATATGAAGTGTTTGTTGAGTTTCTATTTGTTGTGTTCGTGAGAGAAATAGCTCTCTCCCTTCCAACAGAAAGGAGCTGTACACGAGTTAAGGATCAAGGACAGTGTGGTAAGTTTTCAAAATACCAGCTGTCACAACCAATAAAAGCAAATAGACAGCAGGCTTTTTTATTTTCCAAATCTCTGTGATATAGATATAGAATGTTGTTGGGCATTTTAGCAGTGATGGGGGAGAATGTGTGCAAAGTATCAACTGTGTCAGTATTAGAAGAGAATCATCGAATTAGCAAACAAACTTCCTTCTTCAATTTTATGAACTCTCTTTCATCTTCAAAATTTGAACCAAAATTCATGCCACCATGAATACCAGATGGTTTATTGTTAAAAAAGGCTCAGTAGCTAAAGGTTGTTGCTTGGCATAAGTCAATGGCCATGATTTTCATGCCATGCTATCTGTCATACAGATTACAAAAAAAAACATATAGGTTCGTTGAAACAATTTCGGTCTACAAAATAAATAGAAGCCACAGGAAAATAAAGTTTATGCCTTTTTACCATCTTATATTCGCAGAAATAGTGCATGAAAATTGTTGTAGTATGTGAAAGAAATAGGTAGGAGAAGAAAATAAAGGTTTGCTATTAGTTGATGATCCTATATCTACAACAAATATTGACCAATTCATATTTTGAGAGTTGCAAAACTTTACCAGATGCAGCCATACTGAACATAGATTTAAGTCTCATAACTTGAGAACATATGTGGGTTCGATCTGCTAGGATATAATTAGATATGTATGCACCATGTGTACTAATTCCCAAGATAGAGCTTGCAGCAAAAAACAAGGTCAGTGATGGAGCTTGTAGCAAGGTCAACTGGTCTAAATTCAGAAGGACGATAGCAGTACAAGGTCCGTGATGGAGCTTTCAGCAAAAAAAAAGTGGCTACAGCCAAGAAAACTGCGTACGAAGATGTTCCTGCCAACAGTGAGACTGCACTAGTAAAGTTGCTGCCTCAACTGGTCTCGGTTGCCATTGATGCCTGACAATTTGACTTCCAGTTCTATTTGAGTGGAGCCTTTACAGTTTAGTGCGGCACTCAACTTGATCGCAAAGTCACTGCCGTCTGCTGTGGTACAGCTACCAATGGGACCAAGGACGCAACGAAACATTGATGCCAAGGAAGGCCTGTGCGGGGTTACAATGATGGCTTCTTACCCCACTGCATAAATTGAAAAAGCAAGGATGTCTCCTACGTAAAACAACATCTATTGCTCGTCAATTCTGGTTGGTCCAACTCTTTGTTGTTCCCAACGGCTCGAGAACAGGTGTCTTTTTCCATGTTGTATCAATGTAAAGTCATCAGCCTCTTGATTAATATGGAAAACATGTCAATATGGAAGTCCTATATTGCCTAGACAATTCCTTGTTTCGGCAATTGTTATAGAAGAATCTGAAAACTATAAACGGATGGCAACCTTTCCTGATGCTGAGGCAGTGCTGTATGCACCTGGGTTTCTGACATTGCTCTCTACTGGTTAAACCACATGGCCCGAGAACCCAAAAAGGGGTCTTCTTATATATATTACTTGTGGAACCATAAACTGATAAAAGCAAAAGAGAAGTTAAAGAGACTCAAGGCTGATTTGAGGCCTCCAAATAAGAAGTTACTCGGATATCAGCTAGAGATATACCAAGGCAAAAGAGAAGCTTGTGAAAGTTTAAGTATCTTACTTCACCACATATTTTAATGAGTTTATTGATAAGTGACAAATGAATTGCATTGCAATGTTGAATTTAGTGCAGCGGAAAAGTCTTTCAAAAATCAAAAACCTCGATGAAGTGGCTTGGCTTGGGGGATCAGAACTTCAGATTTTGTCATCAGAAAATTGCTAACCACAGAACAAAAACTAAGATTCGTGGTCATTTCTACCTCAATCTTGTGTTTTGGCAAAGGTGAACATGTGGTGGATATGAGACGATAAATTACTCCTGACAGGCAAAATTTCCTAGTGAATAATTCTCAATTCATCCGGTACTTCTAAACTCCATACTTTAAAAGAACCATTGCTCCAGCCCTTTAAACATTGTGGGATAATTAGATCATTCTCGAAGAAGATCCAGTTATTTATTAGTACTACTGGCTTTTGATGTTTTAAAACAAGCCTTAAACTCCTCCATTGCATATATACAATCAACTCGAGAAGATCTATAGTAATATGATGATCATATATTCGACATGTCCCAATGTGTCTGTAACCATTTTTTGTATCCAGGTAGATAGCTCAGCCGACTTATGATGACTATTACAATAGTCATTCCTGTTGTTATTGATCTACTCAAACATGCATCTTCGTCCATTCATTTGGTTATACAAAAGATCAGACTCTCTCATTTAAAAAAAGAGTACAAAATACAATCTTCTGTTCAATTAATTCACTTGAAGAATCATCAGTCACCTTCACCTAAGCTCTAGTGTTTGATGACACAATTGCCAGAGGCCAACATTACTATACAGGACTATCCAAAATCATATGGTCTAGCCAAACAGTCACCTAAAACTCCTGCTGCAAGAAGCACAGCGAAATTGGGTACAAAAGGGATAAAAGAAAGCAGCAAGTAGAGATATGCAAATAGGTTTGTGGCAATTACCCTTGGTAAAAAAATGCTACAAAAAGCAATAGGTCTCGACAAGAATTAATGTTCTTTCTATTCTATCTCAAATAGACCACAGTGTTTTGTCAATGAAATGACTATTGATACCCATTCAAATTCTCTAGTCTAGAAGTAAATTAAAACACCTATTGTAAAAAGCACAGCTTGCTCCATATAAAGAACTTGTACGTGTATAGAGAAGAAGTTACTGAAATAATTCCATTGCATTAACTTGGTATGAAAACTACACCGTTTTTCTAAAGGAAATACATAAAATTTAGAAGAAGACAAAAGTTACAGGCACTCTTTGCCGCTTACGATTCCCTAAAGTAACCATCAGCATCTTAACGAAACAGGTGTAAAAATATGTTCCAATTTCGTAAGTTTTCCATCAAGTCAGTATAAACATAGCCTACAGCTTAACCAGGTGTCCCAAACCATCTTCGTGCAACTTCAACCAGGACTCTTTGAGCTTTTCAATAGCATCATCCGTTGGCAAGTTTTCAAAACTCAGTTGGCATCCATCTTCAACCATAGTATATTGAGGAATTGGCTCCTCCTCAACATTAGCTTCATTCGCTTCATGAGTATCCCTCGATCCACCTTGTAGTTCTTTGATACCTCCACACTCTAGTTCTTCGTTGAGTATTTTCCACTCATCATCCGTTGGCATGTTTTCAAAATCGATCATTTCCCATACATCTTCAACCACAGGATATTGATTGCGAATTGGCTCCTCCTCAACATTAGCTTCAGTATCCCTTCATCCATGCTGTAATTCTTCGATACCTCCACGCGAAGACATCCCATCATCCATGGCAGTGACGTTGGGGCCAAGAGCTCCATATCCATCAATGGGCACAAAGACTTCCCTTTCTGGTTGTATTAAGTTCTTTCTCTCCTCCAAACTTTCTATTGGTTTCCCGTTTATGCAGCAAATGACATAATTATTGGTCTGCAATGAAATAAACATGGGATTAATGTTTACTGAAAAAAGTGTAGCAGAACGGATCAAATCGAACCGGATGTAATAGTCATCCTTAATACTTCCCGATTACATTAGCACATTACATCTTAATAGTTATGAACGTACGTTTTGATCACTCGTTAGCGGGTTTTCTTTTTGTTGAGAAATCTGTTGGCATCCATCTTCAACCATAGTATATTGAGGAATTGGCTCCTCCTCAACATTAGCTTCATTAACGTCATGAGTGTCCCTTGATCCGCACTGTAGTTCTTTGATACCACCACACTCTAGTTCTTCGTTGAGTATTTTCCACTCATCGTCCGTTGGCGTGTTTTCAAAATTGATCATTTCCCATGCATCTTCAACCATAGGATATTGATCAAGAATTGGCTCCTCCTCAACATTAACTTCAGTATCCTTTGATCCATGTTGTACTTCTTCGATACCTCCACACGAAGACATCCTATCAATCGGCACAAAGACTTCCCTTTCTGGTTGTATTAGGTTCTTTCTCTCCTCCAAACTTTCTGTTGGTTTCCCTTTTACGCAGCAAAGGACATAATTATTGGCCTGCAAAGAAACAAACATGGGATTAATGTTTGCTGAAATAAACATAGAACGGATCAAATCGAACCGGATGTAGTAGTCACCCAATACTTCCCGATTACCTTAGCACATTACATCTTAATAGTTATGAACTTACGTTTTGATCACTCGTTTGCAGGTTTTCTTTTTGGTGAGAAATCTGTTGGCATCCATCTTCAACCATAGGATATTGAGGAATTGGCTCCTCCTCAACATTAGACATCCCATCATCATCATCAATTGGCTCCTCCAAAATTTTTGTTGGTTTCCTTTTTATGCAGTAAAGGACATAATTATCAGCCTGTGAAGAAATAAACATGGGATTAATTGAATAGAAATAAGCAGTTAAAACAATCTGTGCATATGAGGAAGGTCAGATATATAATTGTGAACTTACGTTGTCAAAACACAAGTAACCTCCATCAAGACTGAACTCATTCATATTGTATCCACCATTCTTCTTATCCTTCATATACGTAAAAATTTTCTTGGACCCTATCAACCTCCCTTTACTATCATGCACCGGCTTGCCCCCGGTTTGTCCTTTCCACGTACCGATAGCTCCAGTTGTGGTTCGAGCGAACTGCTTACCGGTTTTAGATTTCCTCTTCAACTTAGTGAAATAGTAAACAACATTTTCTTTTGTTCCTACGAACAACTCAGATGGTTCCGTGACGCCATATACATCGGCCTCCTTCACAGGACAGTCGCACGGCAACCCTAATCCCCTAACCTTGCTGAGAAGATAACCGGATATGATTTGTTGATCCGTTGGATGAAAATTGTAGCCATGTGGGATATTATTGGATGTTGACATTTTTATTGCCTCCTCCTCCTCATTAGTTTCAGTATCCATTGATCCATGCTGTAGTTCTTCGATAACTTCATCATCCATGGCAGTGACGAAATTGGGACCAAGATCATCATATCCGTCAATCGGCACAAAGACTTCCCTTTCTGGTATTATTAACTTCTTTTTCTCTTCCAAATTTTTTGTTGATTTCCTTTTTATGTAGCAAAGGACATAATTATTGGCCTGCCAAGAAATAAACATGGGATTAATGTTTACAAAAATAGGGTAATTAATGGATGATTGTATCATGAACAATAGAAGTGTCTATATCCAGCACTCATGCTAATTGCAATCTGTTTCTTATGTGGCCTAACCCACATATAAGTATACTTTGTACATATAAAGAAATGAGTCGGGGATCGAATCAAAGGTGAAAGGGTCTTATTGTCTCCAAATCCAATTCGATCCCAAAAAATTCTCCGTAACTCCAATCAGAACGGGGCACATAAGGGAGCAAATTATATTGAAATGGATCCAATTCTTAAATTTTTTCCTCAAAATCCCATCCAATCGCAAAAAAATCCCCAAAACGGAACAAATAACATGAAGGGATGGCCTTTTGATCCGATCCGATGGATATATGAACTCATGTAACAGAAATTTTTTCCTGAACTGTAACAGAAATTTTTTCCGTAGATACGGTTATGGAGCAAACAAATGAATATCTATTCGGATACGGATCGGATAAGGTTATGGTTAAATATCCGTAAATAACCGAACGGATATCTGAACTAAACCATAATCATAACCGTAACCGAATTATATTTGAATATTGTTTGATAGTGGTGATAGTAGGCGATTATGTGAAACATTTGGTGGAAGATAAATCGTAATTTTTACGTTTATGATTATGGAGTGATTAAAATAACTTAAAAGTAATTAGAAATATTTTTCAAGGGCAATATAGGAATTGAAAAATAGATACTTGTTATATATATATATATATATATTTATTTATTTTATATATAAAGGGAGAATACCAATTTTGTGTCTTCTAATTTTGTCATTGTGTCTATTTTTCAAGGCTATACGGACCAATAATTTTTTAGACCAATATTAGACCAACATCTAAATAAATACTTGTTATGAACTAGTAGATGCACAATAATGGTAATTAGTATTTAGGAATTGTAATAGTAATGTAATTGATGCAAAGTTTGATGTTTTACTTATATAAGAGTAATTGGTTGTGGAGAAGATGAGTTGAAATTATAAAGAAAAATTTAGAGTATCTTATAGAAAGAAAAAGATAAGTTTAGAGAAACGCTGAATAAAATATAATAGGTCTGAATAAAATATAATAGGTTTGGAAGATCTATTTTATTCTCTGTAATTCTTGAAGAAAATATATTTTTTATATATTTTGTGTTAAGTGTTTATTTTATATTTTGCAAATCTATTTAATATTACAATTAGTCTTATGATACTAATAACAGTTTTTCTTTAAACCAACGTCGCATAATGGCCCGATAATTTATCTTGATTGGGTGTAGACTGCTCTATAATTGTTGCGTGCTTTATTTGTCCTAACTCGGTTATTTTTTTACATGTTTATCTCTATTTAAAATCTTTTTGTATATTTTATTTTGGTCTCAAATTTTTATAAATTATTAAACCATTTCGATGGGACAAATTTAAAAATATAAAATTATATTTAAAAAATTAATAATAAATTACCAAATATGACGAATAAAAATGGAGGAAATTGTGGAGGGTGGTAAATATCAAGAAATTGCTGGTAAATTGGTAAATACGAGGAGTTTAATTTTCCATTTCGAAAGTTCCCCGAAACCCAGACTCCTACAGTAAACCCCAGTCACTCGAATACGCTCTCACATACTCCCCTGCCCCCCCAATTTCACAATTCTCTCTCCCCTGTAAAACCGTATCGAAAACAGAGGAAAGCGAAAGGAAAAAAAAAAAACACAAAGAAAATGAAGGAATAGGGAATCTCTGCATTCCCCTCTCTCTCCTTCTCTTTCTCTCACTACCCGCAGATGGATTTCAATGAAACTCGTAGATCTCACATGTTTATTATACATGTATTCTGAATTTGTACGCCATATATATGTTTACATCTGCCTGTATTATGCAGTTTTTGTAATTAATGGCAACAGCAACTTCAGCAGCAGTTACAGCAGAGCAAACTACTACTGAGGTGTTTCAATGGCTCAAAACCCTACCTCTTGCTCCAGAGTATCACCCAACCCTAGCCGAGTTTCAAGATCCGATTTCTTACATTTTCAAGATCGAGAAGGAGGCTTCCACATACGGAATCTGCAAAATCGTTCCCCCTTTACCTGCTGCACCGAAAAAAATCGCAATTGCTAACCTAAACCGCTCTCTAGTGGCCAGAAACCCTAGTTCCCCGAAACCCAGACTCCTACAGTAAATCCCCGTCACTCGAATACGCTCTCACACACTCCCCTGCCCCCCCAATTTCACAATTTTCTCTCTCCCCTGTAAAACCCTATCGAAAACAGAGGAAAGCGAAAGGGAAAAAAAAAAACACAAAGAAAATGAAGGAATAGGGAATCTCTGCATTCCCCTCTCTCGCCTTCTCTTTCTCTCACTACCCGCAAATGGATTTCAATGAAACTCGTAGATCTTACATGTTTATTATACATGTATTCTGAATATTGTTTGATAGTGGTGAAGGAAATTGAATAGAAATTAACAATAAATGATCTTGTGCATATGAGCGTAGATAATTGCTTTTATATATCAGTAGTTAATCTTTATATGTATGTATATATATTATAATTTCTAAAAATCTCTATTTAATAGTTATAAAGAAATACATATAATTGCGAACTTACGTTGTCAAAACACAAGTAACCTCCATCAAGACTGAATTCGGTCATATTGTAACCACTTTTCTTCGTATCCTTCATATACGTAAAGCTTTTCTTGGACCCTATCCACCTCCCTTTACTATCATGCACCCGCTCGCCCCCAGTTTGTCCTTTCCACGTACCGACCGCTCCGGCTGTGGTTCGAGTGAACCGCTTGTCGGTTTTAGACTTTCTCTTCAATTGAGTGAAGTAGTAAATAGCCTTTTCTTTTGTTCCTACGAACAACTCAGATGGGTCTGTGACGCCATAAACATCAGCCTCCTTCACGGCGCAGTCGCATGGCAACCCTAATCCCCTAATCTTGTTGAAAAGAAAACTAGATATGATTTGTTGATCTGTTGGACGAAATTGATAACCATATGAGATATTGGATGTTGACATACTTATTAATCTGAAGCTTTTTTCTCTTGTTTTCTTTGTTGTATTTTTGTAGAAAGAGAGAGAGGATTGTAGCTATAGGGTTAGGCTATGTTATGCATGGTGATTAGCTTTAGTAATTTATAAAGCCAGAAGATCCTAAGACTAGAGATTATCTATTAATAAAAAAATCACATGACATAATTATCCAATTCAACAGCTTATATAAAAGTTTTGATCCCATAGGGTTAAGGTTAGGGTACTTTTGTGATTTTTATATGAGCTGTCATTTGATATAAGAATTATACATAATTATCCATATAACTAAACCAATCATACGATTGATATATAAGGATTATTAATTATAAATAATTTTTAATATCTGAGTTCCCTTCACGTGCTACATTTCCTTTCCAATGACTCTGGATGGCTTTATTCCTTTTATAGAAAGATTATAAATGTTTCTTAATTTGATTGAAATTCATTCTTTATCTTAACAACTTATGATTTATCAAGAGAGAAATTAGAGTTGGAATGGGATCAAATAACTTAAGATATATTATATTTGTTCATTTTGAAAATTTTGATTTTTTTTAGGAGTGTAAAAATGAATAGGGAAAAATCTTAGACGTTGATATGAATTTTTACATCATATTTTATATTATTAATTTAGATAACGTCTACTTTGTTATAACATTTAATTTAATTAAAGGAAATTCACCCATCTTTCTATTCTATTTATAAAAGAATAGTTAAATTTTGTAACACCCCGACTTTCTGCATGTTAAATTTTTTTAAAATATTTTATATATCATTTTATTTGTCAAATAATTTATTACAAGAAAACTAACTTTTATTCATTAAGTAAAATAAAACAACTTTTAACAATTAAGGTAAACTGAGTTTGAAATTGAAATAACTAAAATATCCTTATGGGTTTAGAACTGAATTTTAAGTAAACTAAAACATTAAAGTAATCTAAGGGTAAAGGCAGCGGTCTTTCCTCCGGCCAAAGTTATTAATCCCATCATGTACCGACCGGTATGTCCCGTACCGTCCGTATAATGGTACCGGGCCAACGGAGTTCCGTTCCGGCAACTGTTCCGGCTTGTTCGGGGTTGTTCCGACCAATACCGGCAGGTACCGTACCGGTTTGTATTTAAAAAAATAAAAAAATTCAATTAAAAATATTTTTTTAATAATTAGACATAAATTGAGACTAAAACTATCACTTTTTTTTTTTTTATGTTTTGTGATTTGTTTTTAAATTATGATGCTTTATTTTATATGTTCAATATGATTTTTTATAAAAAATATTATTTGAAATATATATATTAATTTTAACGATAAATTCGGAACATTAAGCTGGTACACACCGGTACCGGTACGTACCGTACTAGTAGCAAAATCGGTACGCTCGCCGGTACGAGATTGATAACTTTGGCTCCAGCAGTCTCCGGCTTTTGATCCGACGCTAATTCATTGTATTTAGAACATATTTTTAAGGGCACACACTAGAAATTGGCTCAGAACAATATCGAAAATGACTTGATCTAGACAATTTTTAATAAAATTGTTCTTGTCAGCATTTATCAAAAGTTATTTGGATCAAAGTTTTTCCAATATATGGAAGGTCCGCATTTCAACCACTTTTATAAAAGAATTATTAATTGTGTGTGTGTGTGTGTGTGTGTAGATTGGCATTATGAAAAGAAAAAAAGTATTATAAAAGTTTTGATCGAGATATCTTTATGCCTTTTAGTTAAAACAACATATTTGCGTTATCCATTTCAAATACTAGAGCAAGAATTTTGTTCCAATAACTCAACTGTTCCCTTTCTGATTGCTCCAGACGTCTTTATGCCTTTTAAAAGGATTATAAATGTTTTTTAGTTCGATTGAAATTCATTATGTATCTTAACAAGTTATGATTTATCAAGAATTATGATATACGGGTGTGAGCAAAAATTAGAAAATTGAATAAATTGGCGATTTGGTTTGGTTAGGTCCAGTCTAGTTTGGTTTATTTTTAAAACATTCAGTTCGATTTTGGTTTATAACATTGGACACCGGACAGAACTGAACTAAAATACTTACAATATGTATTGCTTTTAAATTTTTACATATACGAGTTAATATCTTTCTTTTTTCTTTTTGCTTTTTGTATTGGGGTGGGACATTCACGGTCCAACTCCTTATTTATGTACTAAATAACTTAATATCTTTTGTTATATTAGGTTTGGTCCATTCGTGACTCAACCAAACTGATTTACTAAAAATCAGACAGAAGTTGAGCAAAACAAAACCAAACCGGATAGAATTAGAAGAAACATTCAGGTTTGACTTAACTTTTCTTGTGAATTATTTTTGTCTTTGTTTGAATTATTTTTGTTTTTTTTTAATTTTGTTGTAAATTATTGATTCGTCTCGATGAAATTTTTTTAAAATTAAAAAAATATGATTTTTTTTAAAAGTTATGAATAGACAAAAATAATTTAAAATTTTTGCCCCTTCGGATTATTTTTATTTTTAGTGATTTTTTTAAAATTTTAAATATAATTTTATATTTTTAAAATTCTTTTCGGAAAGACAAATTTATAATTCATAAAAATTGAACATGAAATAAAAAAATACAAAAACAATAGAATAAAAAATAAAAAGAACATTCGGCCAACTTGAAAGAACGAAGGGCCCAGTACTACGTAACATGAGCCATTCCAAAAGATCAATTTGCCACCAATGGTTTTATTAGCTATGGTCTGAACAACCGTTGGTAAAAGTTATGTATAGTAGCGGTTTCAAAAGCGTTACTATAACTGGGTACTTAGCCACGATTTTTTGTGGGCCGTTGGTAGATCCATTGCTTATTGCTGCGGTAATACATGAACCGTTACTGTAGCCCGGCCCTTCATTCTTTTATTTGCGCGCGTAATAGAAAACATTTCACGCCCATCTTAAGCACCCAAAACCCAATAAATAAATAAAAGGTGGCCCCAAAAATTCCCTGCCCATAAAGAACGCATGATATGTTTTAAATACTCAAACTACTAGATGTGGTTGATCCAATTAGTGTACCTTGTGTATTAGATCGTGATATGCTAATTATTTTGATGCATAAATTATATTTATGTCATGTAAAGGATAAAAATAACGTAATATAGATTCAATTTATGCCAATTCCAAAATAATCTTTTAAGACAATGGTAAATGTTTAGTATTTTTTACAATAAAATTCAAAAAATACGATAAAAAGGGGTTCAAATAAGCGGTGCCGATCACTTTTTTTTCTTCTAAAGTTGGGCGGATTAGGACATGTGATGAATATAAATATTTTTGGATGATTTAGGAGATTTTTAATTTTGTTTTATAAATCAACAAAAGAAAGTAAAAGTAACAATAAAATATAAATCAACAAATAACTTACCATAATTCAACAATTTTTTGTCAAAATATTCCGAGTTCACAGTTAATTCTGAAATAATTTTTTAAATCAACGGTAAATTTTTAGTATTTTTTTTAGAATAAAATTCTGAAAGTACGACCGAAAGGGATTCAAATGAGCGGTGTCGGTAACTTTTTTTCTCTTAAAATTAGGCACATTAGGATATGTGATGAATGTAAATATTTTTGGATATATTAAGAGGCGAAACAATAATTTTAAATATTTGATGCAAAGTTACTAAAATTAAAAAAATACATAAAGATAAAAAATATTCCAAAAAAATCATGTTTACTTTTCTTCTTAGATTGCTAACATTTTTTTCTTCAATTTATGTATCACGGAATACTTAAAAAAATAAAAAAAATATTTTTTTCCAATAGCCGAATTCGCGGTTGATCTTTAAATATTTTTTTAGTCAACGGTGAATGTTTTTCAAAATAAAAATTTGCATAGCACTAGATTTATTTTGGTACCACAAAACACTTAACATAAAAAAAAATGAATGAAGGATAGATATGGACTTTTTGATAAATTGATGAAAAAAGAATTTAAGTACAACGGAACACTTAAATATTTTTAAAAAATACTTAAATATTGGCTCTTAAATTTTTAAATACCACGGAATACTTAAAAGAACAAAAAAATTATTTTTTTCAATAATCGAGTCTACGGTTGATCTTTAAATATTATTTTTAGTCAATTAAATTTTTAATATCTTTACAAAATAAGACTAAAACTAAGTTTTCTTTCTAAAACTAAGTATTTAAAATAAGGATTACTAATATTGTAAAAAACGACAAGAGAATAATTTTTTAGTCTTTATATAGCCACATTTTTCTCTCTATTTTTTTGCAGGAGGGGTGAAAAGCAACTCTCTTTATGAAGGCGGGAAGTAGAGTTGGGATGGGATGGGACTTATTCAAAAATAAGTGATATGTACATTCAGATTTACATAATGAGTCGCCTTAGAATCATCAACTAGAACCTTCTAATTTTACCTAAAGTTATTTTTTATTGTTTTTATTTAATTTTTTATATTTATTAATTTTACGTGTAATTTTTATGAATTAGTGGGTTGTTTAATTTGACGAACCAAATATAAAAAGTAAAAAATTATGTTTAAAGTTTAAAAATATTTATCAAGGACAAAAATAATTCAAAACAGACAAAATTTTTAAATTATTTTTATTGTTTATGAACCTTTTTCAAATTTAATTTAATTTTTATATTTTTCAGAAATTTTTCGTCAAGATAAATTAATAAATTATAAAAATTTAACTCAAATAAAATAAATTTAAAAAAGTCAATAAAAAAGTTAGGGGAATTGGTTGTTACTCGGGGTCTGTGGCATGAAAAGGGAACCCTTCCACAAGCTCAATGTGTGCAATACTTACCAAAGTTCAAACTAAAAAGAAAACTGCCCGCTAATTTGTTTTCTTTTTTTTAGGGAGAAAAAAAACGACGGTATTCCTTAATTCTAAATTATCGTCCACATTCGTCGTCTCTCAACGTGGATTAATTTAACATATCATATAATTGATTGAATGATGTGTATCTTTTACATTGGTCGACATTGCCGTGGCGACTTTTGGATCAAGGTGACATTCATTCGAGACCCAATACTAATAAAACGGCCGTTCAAGACGATTGTTTTCCAATGTGATATAGTAATTGAACGAGGCCTTAATTTACGGGTCAACCGCTTGTTGGTTCTCAAACATCATCGACTTAGTTATGAAATTTATCATCACTCACAATTGTCTTTAAACACGAATAATCTCCCTCTCTTTCTCAATTTTATTTGATGTTTTGAATTATTGAGATAAAAATGTTTTTTCAGATTTTTTAAAATTAAATTACATTAAATTGACGTGTATTGTAATTACAAACTCGTGTAAATTAGAATTTAATAAAATACAAGCACCGTACTCATGTTATACATGAAAAACTCTTATTAATTTGTGAGTATTAAATGTAGTTTTTAAAGAGAAAACTTTAAACGTGAGAAAAAAAAACTTTTTCTCTCGTGAATAAAAAAACATCTTAAATGTTGTCGTGAACTTTTATACAATATTTTAAAAAAAAACAATATCTACTGTCATACACTTGCTTAAATTGATAAGTTGATAAGCAACTTTCTTTTTTAATGATTTTTTTTCTACAACCGAGATATCTGGGTAGTTTTGGAATTACTCTCAACTAAAAATATCAAATTACTCCTCCCAACCTAAAACACCGATTAACCCTTGGGTCCTGAAGTTAAGAATCGAACAAATCTCTAGTAACCCTTAACGATGGACTGTAATGCTCCGAATTTTGGACACGTTAATTTAAAAGAGTGAAATAATCAAAATATCATCATTTTATTTAAATACGAGTTTGATATAGGAGATAGTTGAAATACGTTCAAAAATACTATTTACATAAAAAAATACTTTAATCTAAAGTCAGAGCAGTTTAAAATTAATCTACGTAAATCACGGCTCCACCGTGTCTTCCTCAGAGAAAGCGTCATTGTGCGGTGTATAATCTTGTCCGGCTCTGTCATCGTCGGCACCTAACATAAAACACCACGGACAGAAAGAAGTTGCACAATGAGTTTTGACACTCAGAAAATTATCTTACCCTTAAGTTTTCTTTTGAATATTTTAGTATAATAACATGATATGGAATGTATGAGAGTATGAAATAATCAAGGTTAATGACATCATGCGATGAGTACAAATTAAACTAAAATAGCGTAATTGAAATAATCTGGAATGACTATCACAGTGTGTATCAGTTCCGAATATTCCGTAAATTCTTGACTTGAATCAATATATTCTAAAGTATGACCACGTCATATAATCTCATTAATTTTTTCAAGAATTACCTCGTCATTAGTTCTCATCAACATTTCTAATCAATGATCTCGTCATATATTTTGGATCAACATTTCTAAATCCATTGTACAAACGTATGGTGCTCTAGAACGATAATGATTTTGACTGCCCGACCAACCGTGCTTCCCAATTGCAATGCCCCAAAATGTCCTGTTCCCATTCGTCATGTTCCCAATCAATAGACCTTCTCCAGCATTATATCCTTTCGTTATCGTGCCAGAACAATATAAGTTTAACGTTTAAGGAGGCCATTAGACTAAAAAATGTATGCTAGGACTAGATATAATTTTGGCTCAGACATAACTTGGCTAAATGCATGACGCAACTAAATGCAGCAATTGGGTAATACACCTCTTGGGTTTATTACACATTTGGTTAAAGTCAAAACTTAGATTAAGTCGCATAATAGCTACAAGACACATATAATATTTTCACGAAAAATATACCCACAACACTTAAACGTTGTCATTATCAGTGTGTTTTGGTTCGGGTATTCACTGGACACCCTAAGTATCATAACTAATCATCGTCTAAATCATCCGAATGTAATCATAATATTTCATGCTCAACAAGTATTTAAACAATTGAAATAGTAATCACGTAACGATAAGATTTGATATATAATAAGTAAATATTGAATTAATTTATTTTAAAACAAGTTATTTAGTAATATATCATAAGATAAATATATTTATAATATGAGTTATAATTAAATGTATTTTTCCAAAAAGAAAAAGTAGGTACCCTAAAGTATAATTATAATAAAATAATATCTTAAAATTGTAATTAATATACAATAGGAGTATAATCTGTAATTAATTAAAGCTTAATTCATAATAATAATATAAAAAATATTAAACCATATCTTAATTACAACCGTAATCCTTTCCAGTTGTGACCCCGGATGATGGCCTGGCGATCGGCCTGACGTTCAAACCTGGGAATTTTTAGTAGTCTTTGTAAATGGCGCTTGACTAGGCAAAGTTTCAAGCCTGTGTCTACTTCAATGTTTGCGCATTTTAGACTTTCTGCTAACTTGTTTCCACAGACAAAGGATGAGATGAAACACATGTCAAAAGTTCCATATGACAGTGATGTTGGGAATATGATGTATGCCATGGTTGGAACTTGTCCTGATATTTCACATGTTGTTAGTGTGGTTAGTTGGTATATGACAAATTCGGTAAAGACACATTGGGAGGCAGTGAAATGGATACTCAGGTATTTGTGGAGAACTACAGAAATTGAGTATTCAACATGGGTGCAAGTAAAAGTGGACTTGCTATTGGTTATATGATTTCAAATATGATGACTAAACCAATTTCGGTTGCCAAGTTGAAGCCTTCAACTTGATTGGATTGGTGTTCACAATTGTTGATTTCCCTTTAGGGCTTTTGGAGCAAAAAGAAGTGAGAGATGATGGCTCCTTGATGATTGAGTTTGTTGAAATTAAAGTTAAGGTGGAGATTTGTTGAGTTAGTGCCTTGAATTCAAAGGAGCTAGGAAAGATTTTAGGCAATGACTAGTATTTCCGGTAGTAGTAGTGGAACTACTGGTAATAGGAGGTTTTAACTTTTTGGGACAAGTAATCGGTAATAGGAACACCATTACCAATAATAGTAGGTTCTATTTTTTGGGACAACAATCGGTATTACCGGTAATGGTGCAAGGGTATGCGTTAGTATTTTGGTGATAAGATTTGAGAGATTTATTTTCCTAATCTATTTAGGATGCTATCATTTCCAAATCTTTAGGAGATTTATTTTTCTATTATTTAGAGATTGTTATTCTTTTTTGTTCTTTGGGATTTTCTATAAATATATAAGATATGGTTTCCTAAAGGTATTCTGATAAAACTTGATGAGATTTAATTGATTGACACCTCATATCAGAGTTTCGGATGACAGTCAGCCCTTATAATTTCTTTTGATCATAGTGAAATCTATCTCTTTGCTCTCGTGAATGTACATTTAAACTATTGCTTATTCGGAACCACGTAAATTTCTGTGTTTTTTCGTTTTCTTGTTGATTATGTTTTCTTATTTATCGTATTTGTCATAACACTTCTCATTACCTCAAACCATAGTAAAGAAACCCTTACATAAGAAGAGTTGGGTTTACAAAAAGACAGTAATAAATAATAAAACAATAAAAATATTGAGGAATATTGATCATTCGTTGGCAGGTTTTCTTCTTGACCAAAACTCAGTCCATCCTCAAGTATAGGATATTGAGGAATTGGCTCCTCCTCAACATTAGCTTCAGTATTCCATCCACGCTATAGTTCTTCGATACCTCCACACCAAGACATAAACATGGGATTAATATTTGTCAGTTTTCTTTTCATTCAACAAGGGACATAATTATCAGCCTGCGAAGAAATAAACATGGGATTAATATTTACTGAAAAAGGGTAATGGATGAATGTATTTTTTGTACATACATTGCTCCAAAGAAAAAAGTCAAGAAATCCAGCTCTTAAACTCGCTCCAAAGAAAAAAGTCAAGAAATAAATCCAATTTTGATGTACAGATCCAACTGCCGGAAACAGGTGGGGTTTACAAAATAGTAGGAAACCCTCACGTGATCAGAATATAAGGAAAAGATAGGTCAAAACAGCCTTAATCGCTTCGTCGGCCATCGACATGGCTCTGGCCTTCATAATCCTCTCTCTCTTCTCCATCCTCAAGAAACAGCCTTCCAACGACGGCATATACTACGCCCGCCGTCTCACTCTTCGCCACCACATCCCTTTGGACCACTTCTTCACTCTGCACCGATTCCCGCCTCCGTCTCTTGGATCACCCGGGCAATACGCGTCACCGAAGATGAAATCCTTGAAATCAGCGGCCTCGACGGCCTCGTCCTTATTAGGCTCTTCAAATTCGGGTCGGTTGTGAATGCATCTACTCTCTGCAGTTGCATAGATATATATCCTCTTATAAAGTTAGTTTTTTTTTTTTTCTGTGCTTGTAAATATTGGGTCAAATTGGAACTAAATGTTGGATTAATTTTGTATCTTTTTTCTTATTTGTTCCAAATCCGGTTCATTTTTCTGGTCTAGTTTATTTTCTGACGTATCGGAAAGTCAAATATCTTGTTAAAACTATGAAATTAACAGTAAGCAATCTCATTTTAAGAGTACGGTGGTAATTCTGCATGTAAATTGTAGTAGTCTATAATGCTGGGTGTGCAAGTAGTAGGAAACCTAAGCCAAAGAACTATGCATTTTTGTTGCGATCATGCGTGTTTTTTGTTTGTTGGGAAACGTAATATATAATCATATGTATGGTATTTGTGTACTTATTTAGTCTATTTTGTTTTGCAGCATCAATTATTAAAGGAAAAGTTTACGGTCCCGAAATTGGACCAAGAAAGTTTCCGAATTCAAATTAATGGTCACGATTCATTGTATTTGTGTTTCCACTAATCTAAGTGAATCATGACATTTGATTTTGAGTTTAGAAAAACTTTCTTAGTCCAATTTCTGGGACCTTAGCATTGTTCTTTATTAAATCATACAGTTTGAACACTTCCTTATATGCTAGATTTGATCTTTCCCAACGCTGAGAGGCACGAGAAGATTCTTTGATCCTCAAACAATGGGCGCACAGGCCTGAAGTCACTGCACTCGTCCCCTCAATTGTGGGAGTTCTTGTGGCCGACTTTCACCCATTTCTCTCACCTTCTTTAAATACCATTAACACTTCTTCTTCTTCTTCTTCTTCTTCTTTTGATTTTCCATTTCAGCAGATAGGCCTCATTCCTTCACGCACCCCCTACAGCATCAATAGATCCCTGAAGATGTCTCAGCCTAATTCTTCCCACCCTGCACAGAACCCAGGTATCAAAATCTTTTAATTCATTATCTACATATGCAGCACCATTATAGGAGTCTCATCTGTGTGCGAATACGACCGTGTGTGTATTATTTCCAGTCACTACTCAACCTGCACAAAACCCAGGTATTAGGAAATTCTTAATACTTTATGTATGAGCAGGTGTACACACACCATTCATGCACAGATCTGAACTCGACCGTCCGAAGCACGTGGAGTCTCGTACATTATTTTGGAGGTTGTACATGCATCGGATTCCAAACACATCTGTATTCGGATCTGTGCATGAATAAGAGTGTTCGTAGGTTTTTCTTCTATGTATATGAAGAATCATCATCTATCTCTATGTACAAATATGTCTCTTGTATTATGGGTATGATTCAGATTTCGTGAGGTGAGCGGATACCCATTATGAGTTAAATATGACATGGGAACAAAGGCTACCAGTTGAATTTATGATTTTTTAAACATTTATCTATAGAATTAAAGTTGTAAACTTAGATTCATCATCTCGGAAGGGAAGCCACTGGTTGTATACTTAAAATTGGGTTGTGGTGTTGATCACATCACTTGAAACAAAAACATCGCACTGCATCCAACCCATAGTTGTGAAAGGCGCGCTTAGGCGCGAGGCGCAACCCATGCGCTTCTCACGGTGCCAGGCAAGGCAACTTGAATCAAGCGTGGGCTTTATGGGCCTAGGCGCGCGAGGCGCGTGCTTATTTTAAATTAAGGAGATTAACCTAATTTTTCTTCTTTTCTCACACGCACCACAACGCCTCCCTCTCTCTCTCCCGCTCTCTCTGTGATTGACTGGCTCAAACTGTCTCTCTCTCTCTCTCTCTTTGATTGAGTAAGTCAAGACCCAGGTATACCGTATATCTGTATATGCTCTGTCTATAGAATATGGTCTGTATATATATCCATATATACACTGTTTGTAATCTGTATATATTGAACATAGATATAGTTGGATGACTGTATATTATATATATATATTTATATATGCAGTGTTTGTAATCTGTATATAATATATATGCACTGTCTATACTCTATAGTATATAGTATAGTGACTATACTCTGTATATACGTCTATATATGCACTGTGAACTGTCTATAATCTGTATATATCTATATATGCAGTATGCATTGTTTGTAATCTGAAATAATGTAGTATATATCTATATTTGTGCTTTTTTCTTGACTAGGTGCGCCTCGCTTCAATAATGCCCGCGCCTCGCCTTGCGCCTAGGCTCCAAGAGACCTTTGCGCCTCGGTGTGCCTCTGGCCTTTAATAACTATGACCCAACCTTTCCAGCGTGGAGCTATTTGACAGTTCTCTCTCTCTTCAATTTAGTTATGGAACTGTTTCTATTTGGCCTTTTCACATTAGTAATGTGACATGGATTCATGGAACATATATTGATGTAGAACAGTCCTTATGTAACTTGGCAATGTCTCTTTTAGTAAGATTTAGGGGTTTTCTTTTTCTCCTCCAAGGGCTCTGCAAAGGTTTCCGCTGTATGGTTTGACGTGCTTCTAAGTGAATATACACTGCTTTGTAAAATGTATTATTATCTGTGTCAAAACTCTAAACGACGTATATACTATCTAGTCTATTGTGTCCATTGCAATAAGGGAAGTTAGGGGGCATCTGCATAGAACTCCCTTGCAATAACCATGTCTTCTTCACAATCTCACATCCCCTCAACGAGCTCGCCTTACAACCGAAAATGGCGGCTGGAGATTATGCCTGCCAATTTATCAAAATTCACCAGCAAGCCCGACACAGCTTCAAAAGACAAAAGAACCTCTTAGATAGCCTAACTGATCCAGATCTGCTGCAGAAAAAATAATTCTGGCATCAGCCCATGGCAAGCAGAAAACTGGCAAGAGGCTCCCCTGATTCTATAGGTGGGGTCAAATCTCCTATAAAGACGCCCTGCACGACTTTGGAGATGTGTGATAATTGACAGCAATAGATAAGTCAGTGTGCATCGAAATGTCTACTGGTAAGTATTTTTGGGTATACAATAGGTCACACTTTGGTTTTCTGTGTGCTTAGTTGCATCCCTTTTTGGCGCTTTTGAATGAATATACAGTTACTTATCACAAAAATAAGAGGTCAATCTGTTTATTAGGAGTCCATAGCTGGTTGTTTGTAGTTTGTACTTCACATGATGGAAAGAGAGACATTGCTGGTATGTTTGCCAATGTTCTTTATATTAGATGTTTCAGTTCTGCAGCAACAAAAAATCATAATATCAAATAAATGTGGAGAAAAACTTGTCGGAACATTACATCAAATTGGATCTGTGGAGATGGTGATCTTGTGCCATGGTTTCCGATCCACAAAGGTCAGTAATCATGTAGAATAACCTGCAGTGGTGATCCTGCAGAATAGCCTGGTGAATTTGTTGGCTGATTTTGAGTTCTTGTACGTGTGTTGCCTTTAGAGAGTTGTCAATTGTGGTCAACATGCTGAAGTTTCAGAAAGGAATGGAGGAAAATTTACCCCCAGGTCGAAGTGGGACACGGGGATCTTGCTGTGGGCAGCGCACAGTAGGGTCTCCATGTCCGCCTTTTTTGGCCGAGTGAATGAGGGCTCTATGGACCCCTGGTTTCTTCTACGCATACTATCACAGATAAAATAGTTCATTTCTGATACTTAAGCTAAGTAATCATCTCATTTTAGTTCATCCTATTTCTCGGAATACTTGAAATTAATAATTATTAAGTCTTGTAGTTTTGAGAATGCAAATGTGTACATATTCATCGACCTATGTTTACACTGATTGCTTATCTATATTCATTCTTTTGGTTATCTGATGTTCTGGGCTGATTGTAGGAATGATCTTAACTTTTTACAGATCGTGTTTCTATCTCTTGCAAAATGAAAGTAAGGTGAACCTTGCTGTTGCTTGAGAAAAAGAAGGAATCACTACCTTCCGCTTTGACTTTTCTGGAAATGGGTAAGTTTGTAACATGATAAGGTATAAAAACTCACTCTTTTAAGGTTATTTGTAGTTATTCTTTTGGGTTGAAGAACCTCACAAAATTATTTAGTGGTCGGCAGTTTTCAGATAGTGACTCATTTAGTGGTCTAGCCTTACGTGTTACTTAGCTTCATTTGGCATTCCTTTCGCTGGCATTTAGTTTTTTCACGTGTTGTTTATTTCGTTCTCCTTTTCTATTTCTAATGGAATTCTCAAAGTGTTAAAGAAGTGTCACATGCTCTTTACCTTTTGTTAATAAGTTTTAATTTGCTTCTTTTTATTTTATTTTGCTTAAGGCATGGTGGATAGAATGTCTTTTTTTTCCTGTGATGCATGGTACTTCTATTGTGACAGTGTTATTATGTTTTATGGTTATTTTAGTGATGCACATGCATGAACAACTATATCTATTTTGATTCTCAAGAATGTTGGGAAATAGATATGCACCATTTTGTTAGTGAAACAGGCTCCAATAATTTCATCAAAAGCAACTTAATACTACCGGCAGCAACCTGCCAACTTTTTGCATGGATAATGATCCTACTATCCATTTCTTTGCCTTTGCAATGGTTAAGATCGCTACTTGATCCTAAAGGTTAAGCGATTAAGGAATGGACCCAACAACGTATGTCAAGCTCTCGAACCTCCTTCACGTGCACGCGATCTTCTCTTGCACGTGAAGTGACTGAAACCTAGAGACAAACCTAAATAGGGTGCACAAAACACACACGAAGTAAGGGCGCATACTTTCTTGAGGCAATCTATTTATGAAATGATACACTTTTCATACAGTCATATGATACCATTAGGGGGAAAACAAGATCCTTAAAGTGTAAGTTCTTTGTTGAACTTCCCGATATGAATTTATTGCAAATGAAGGAATATAGACCTCAGAATCTTGAATCTCTATAGATGACTAACACATTGCTTATGGTGTATGGCCTAGTTCTTGTTCTAGCTTGAACTTTTGGTGTTTACTTCAGTTTTAAATGTGTTCCCATTTGTCAGTTTGCCCTGTAAATCTCTGCATGGTGGCTTAATTAATTATGTTTGAGATTAATTCTCAGGGAAAGTGATGGTTCCTTTCATTATGGTGACTGTTGTCGCGAAGCTGAGGACTTGCATGCTGTAATCCAAAACTTTAGTCGCGCAAGCCGCGTAACAAGTGCTATTCTTGGCCGTAGTAAAGGTATGGCTTTTGATTAACCATTTGATGCTACCAAATTCTCATCACCATGAACCCTTGTCTCAAAAAGTATTTTTTGGATCAAAACAGTTCATGCTATTACCACTGTAAGAGGCTTAAGAAATTAATCCTAAAAGTTAGAATCCCAAGGAGTCATATTTCTTTCTTGTTCATATGTTTTTTTGTAATTTGGCTCTCTTTTGTGGTTTATCTTCTTCACTTAGAAATTTTATCTGAGAAAAATATTTATATGTCTGTTCAACTTTAAATACTAATTCGACTTTGTCCTTATGGTTTCATTTTCGACAATGTTCTCTTCAAATTTCATAGTTTGTTTCAATGTTATCCATCTGTTTGGTTACATCCATCTTTTGAACAGAAAACCCCCCATGTGCTATTCACGTGACCTAAGGGGCATGTGTGATAATTCACTCCCCCCTTCTTCAACCTCACACACACGCTTTCTCTCTTCCTTATGTCTTATCATGTGATCCTTTACTATGGAAGTTAATTGACTACCAACAAAAAGAAATATTATCCATAACCCAATCCATCTCATTCATTTTTCTCACGCTCCTCATATCGTCTCTCTTCTCCCCCTCAACTATACAAATACCTAAAACAAGATGGTAATGAAAACCTAAAATTGGATAATAATTGTAGTGGGCCGAATGGGCAAGAGCCATTGGGCCGAACCATTTGTGGATTGGGGTTAGGTGATGGACCAAGCCCAACAGTAACCATCCTTATCAGGCCGAATTGAGCCTTGACCAGGCCCACGATTCATCACGCATCCTGCCCAATTCATGGGTGCGCGTTGTTGGGACGAGATGAGTTCGAACCCAACAGACCAACCCGTACCATGTGTAGCTTACTTGAGTCCACCTGATTAACAGGTGTATCGAGTACAACATGTGGCATCCGAGTTGGATCGCAGTATGTCATCAGTTGATGTCATAACCAAATTCTATTATGGGTCACTTTCATCGGAGAGTGTGTTCCGCATGTGCCTATTATGGCTTAGTGCTCAAGCTAGGTCGTGTATAAAAGGAACAGTGCCTAAAGAAGTATGGTGCACACAATCTTGTAACCCTAACTTAGTACTTACTTTATTGCTTCATCTCCACGTACAAACTTAGTTATCAGAGTATTTTTTTACCAAACTCTGGCCGGTGGGGCGCTAACCTTGGGTTTTGGTTGTAGAAAATAAGTATAGCGAGCTCGGAGCTCGGATCAAAAGGAAAGGAGCATTACACAAACTAAAGAACTCCACATTTGGTGACCACATTGAGAGCTTTTTCATCTCGTTTTCCTCACCTTCACTAGAATCTGAAGCTTTTTCCGCTAGCACTCATAGTTACTGTAGGCAAAAACGGCTGTCGCACCACTCTCTCTCGCAACAAGGATGTAATGGATCCACAAACGTTGCTAGTGAGTCTCACACCCTACTGCTGTCGCTAGATACCACCGCCTTAGATCCCAACTCTAGGGCCTACATTGAGAGGCTAGAAGCCAGGACGAATGAGAATGACAAGCTCATCCAGACCATTCAGCGGGAGGTTACCAGACTTAGGATAGAGGTTCATTCTCAACAATTAGAAGATGACTCACGTTTTGGTGCTCACCGCCGCCCCCGCCACCGCCATTATTCTCCAACCAAATTGAATTAAACAAAAAAAAAGAATAAAAACACAATTATCAAACACACTTTATTATCATACCAAAATAATTAAACAAAAAAAGAAAAACAAAATAATCAAACACGGTTTATTGTCAAAATCAAAATGAATAAAACAAAAAAAGAACAAGAACAAAATTATTGAACACACTTTATTATCATATGTTATACATCAGATTCCTCAAACTCCATTTACTTGTCTTTTCCACGATCTAACTGATCCAAGAGCAATATTCATTCTCTAACCATTTGTTGATTAGTGCTCCAAACGTCTTCTACCATACGGTTAAGAGTTTGTACGATGGTTTCTTTGTCAACCTGCTTCCTTGTACTTGGGAAAGAGTTGTTGGATAGTTATTGTTGGAATGAATTGTTTCTAAGATTATGTAAGGGACATCAACCACGTTGGGCACCGATTTGATGAATGAGCAGCCAATGCTTTGATAAGAAGCTTGAAAAAATGGAATAACACTAGTTGGTTATCAATAAGAGTTTTTTTTTTTTTGCTTTCGGCGATATTGTCACCCTTCTTTGAGTATGACATATTTATGGTGAATATGTTAGAAACCACTGTTATCAACAATAGAAGAAATTTAAACCAGATCCATATTTTGTTTTCTCCTAGTTCATGGAGAATATTTGATGCACTTAACAAGGTAGACAAACACATGGCAGAAAATAGGGCATTTGCATAAAAATCTTTGTCCCCTTGGGTCATTTTTCATCATGCTTTGCCAAAGTGAATTGAGTCACATTAAGGAAAAGAAAGTAAATGAAAAGAAAATATTTATGTCAACTCTGCACAAATCCAAATTTGGGCGATGTCAGCTTAAATATACCTGCAAAAAATAAAAGGTAAATTTACTTTTTATTTTTCTTGCAAAAATATTTAAGCTGACATGGCCCAAATTTGGGTTTTTGCAAAGTTGACATAATTGTTTTCTTTTTATTTACGTTCTTTTCTTTAATATGGCTGCATTCACAACCACTTTGGCAAAGCATGGTGAAAAAATGTCCTTACAGGATAGATTTTTATGCAAATGAATGTTTTTTGCCAGGTGTTTTTTTACCTTGTTAAGTACATCAAATATTCGACATGGACTAGGAGAAGACAAAATATGGAACTGGTATAAGTTTCTTTTGTTGTTGACGATCGTGGTTTCTAACATCTTTACCATAAATATGCCATAATCTGAGAAGGGTGTACTGTCTCTGGAAAAAAAAGGCTCTTATTGATAACCAACTCGCGTTATTTCTTTTCTCAAGTTTCTTTTCAGGCATTGGCTCATTCATCAAATTGGTCCCAAAAGCGGTAGATGGACCTTATGTGGTGTTAGAAAAGCCTTATTTTCACGATGACTATCTGACAATGCTTCCCAAGTACAAGGAAGCGCCAACTAACAAAGAACTACAATACAAACTCCCAACTGTATGATAGAAGACTTTTGGTGCACTAATCAATGAATGGTTGGTGCACTAATCAACGAATGCTTAGAGAACAAATGTTGCTCTTGGATCGTTAGATTGAGTAAATATAATTTGAGGAATCTGATGTATGACACATGGCAATATTTCAGTAACCTTACATGATGCTACTACACTTTAGTTTGTTTTAATTTTGATATTTGTGTTTGAAAAAAAATCATTTACATTTTGTAATTTGTTAAACAAAATATATTTGTATTTTTGAAATATCATAAAATAATATGTACGCCCGTTTTCTTTACGTTTCCGCTCAAGTACTAGTCTTCATTGGGAGATAAGTTAGTCTCAAACCATTATTTCAGATATTAATAGTTTTGAGATCGAAAAATGCCAATATTTTCCTTTCAAAAAACGACGACGAAACAATGAAGTAGACAACTCCATGTCTCCGCTATTCTTGGGACATATATATAATTTACATAGAGTGTGTATATATATATACACATATATACACACACATACATAACCTACTTATAGTGTGCACATATATAACCTATATATATCTATACATACTATATGTAATAACCATGCGTTGTAAACAAAAGGGCCAGCAATGATCAACATAAAATTCTATTATTTAAGTTGAGCCCACGTCCCAACGCTATAATACCCTACTATTTGTCCTAGTGGCATCAGGTGCCACTCAAATTTTCATGCCCTGGTGGCGTTAGTTGCCACATGCTCAGGGGCATGCTGGGAAAGTTTTTCGAATTATGTGGTGTACTGAGTAACTGTACGCGTGCCTTGTCTAAGCTTTAGGAACTTCAAAACCAAAGCCTGCTTCACAGGAGTGGGAAAGTACTTAGCCTAGAACAAGAACAAGATCTTGAAAGTTTTCCGGTCCATCATCTCATCATCACGCGTTGTCTTCACTAAATTCCACCAGTAATTCGCCTCTCCTTGAAGTTGATATGTTGCCAGGGTTACCCGATCTCCATTGTCGGGGACTTGCATAATGTGTAAAAGCTTTTGGGTCTATTTAAGCCAAGCCTCAGCGACGCCTAGACTGACATCGCCGGTGAAGACCAGGGATCGTCTCTTACAGAACTCGTTAAGTATAACACTACGGTTGGATTGTCCGTAGTAATGTGGAAGTGCTTGTGGTTGATATTGTTGTTGGGGTGGTGGAGCTGTATGATTGACAGAGGTAGGGGTGGAGGTGGTGGTTAACAGTGTTAGTTGTGTCCATTTGTGTCGCTCATGTTCGTCTCGTTACGCATTTCTATCATGTTTCTACAATTAAACAATCATATAGGCTTAGATAAGAACAAATAGAGAACACAATTCATAAAAGAGAACATTGCATTTAAAACTGAAGTCATTATATATAGTTTAGCCAAATCATGCATACTACAAAGTGAATGTATGCTATAATTATATATGTTTGGAATGTTTACAAAGATTTTTCTTGTTATGCTCGCAAAATAACTTTCTCTACACTACGCTAATCTGTCACTAGAAAATGCGGGATAGTCTTAGCGGAGGCGGCATTCACGTTCTCGGGTGGTCTCGATACTACTGAAGCATCACCAATAGGTGTTGTAGCTCAAAGAGTTACGCTCCCAAGGATTTTGTAGCTGTCGATCTTCTATCATGAAGGGTCATTCTATGTAGACGAACCGGTTGGTGAAGTCCACGTCTCCTTCGGGATCCACGATCCTGCTTTCATCAGCTGGCTTAGTTGTCTGTACCCATGAGTAAGGTGCGGCGTTTTTCATTTTGTCCATGAATCCGACAGGCAGGCTCAATAGGTAGTTGTCATGGAGATCTTGATCTAGGAGTATCACTAGTCCCATGAAGTACGGCTCCAAGCATACTTTCCACAAGTCTCTTAAATGGTGAAATCTGCACGTACACCATGGTGTCTGGCTCGATGTTAGGGGTCAAACTCCACTGTCTCTAGCCTTTTACTTCCATTGGTAATATCTCTGGTTCAGGTGTCGGCGGCTATTCCACGTCGCTCTTAGGGTCAGCATTCTCGGCTTCTTCGTATTCTCTTATTTCTTCAGGGTAAGCATCTATACCCACGTCTTCCTCATTGCTATGGACTGGCTCATACTGGGGTCACTGTGTTATTGCCTCCTAGTCCAGTAATGGCTCCTCGGCCATTGGTGCTTTGTATCTCGGTTCATTCTCAGGAAAGTCCATCTTCGGTGCCTCGAAAGGAGGAATGTAGTCGTCATCTCTAGTAAATGGGGGCTCCTCAGGATACTTATCCTCGCTACTGCTGTCGTCATTGCTGTTGTTGTCGTTATCGTCCGAATACGGTAGCTTACAATTGTAAGCCCCTCCTCTTGAACTTATTTTGAGTGTTTTCATATGATATTAGTTTTAACGAAGCTTCGCCAGAGGAGGACCATCGATTTATGGAGAACTGTCGACGAGCCACAATTGGTACCGTACTCGGACGATAGCGACAACAACAGCAATGACGACAACAGTAGCGAGGATGAGGATCCTGAGGAGCTCCCATTTCCTAGAGATGACGACTACATTCCTCCCTTCGAGGCATCGAAGATGGACTTTCCTTAGGATGATCCGAGATACAAAGCACCAGTGGCCAAGGAGCCATTACCGAACTAGGAGGCAATAACACAGTGACCCCAGTATGAGCCAGTCCATAGCGATGAGGAAGATGCGGGTATAAATGCTTACCCTGAAGAAATAAGAGAAGCCGAGAATGCTGACCCTAAGAGCGACATGGAATAGCCGCCAACACCTGAACCAAAGATGTTACCAATGGAATTAAAAGGTTGGAGACAGTGGAGTCTGACCTCTAACATCAAGCCAGACACCATGGTGTACGTGCAGATTTCACCATTTAAGAGATACTTTTGAAAAGTACGCTTGGAGCCGTACTTCATGGGACTAGTGATACTCCTAGATCAAGATCTCCATGACAACTACCTATTGAGCCTGCCTGCCGGATTCATGGACAAAATGAAAAACGTCGCACCCTGCTCATGGGTGTAGACAACTAAGCCAACTGATGAGAGTAAGATCGTGGACCCCGAGAGAGACGTGGACTTCACCAACCAGTTCGTCTACATAGAACGACCCTTCATGATAGAAAATCGACAACTACAAAATCCTTGGGAGCGTAACTCTTGGAGCTACAAGACCTATTGGTGATGCTTCAACTGTATCGAGACCACCCGAGAACGTGAATGCCTCTTCCACTGAGACTATCCTCGCATTTTCCAGTGACAGATTAGTGTAGAGAAAGTTATTTTACGAGCATAACAAGAAAAATATTTGTAAACACTCCAAAACATATATAATTATAGCATATATTCACTTTGTGGTATACATGATTCGGCTAAGCTATATATAATGACTTCAGTTTTAAATGCAATGTTCTCTTTTATGAACTGTGTTCTCTATTTATTCTTATCTAAGCCTATATGATTGTTTAATTGTAGAAACATGATACATGATAGAAACGCGTAACGAGACGAACATGAGCGACACAACCAACACTGTCATCCACCCCCTACCTCTGTCAATCGTAAAACTTCGCCACCCCAGCAATAGTATTAACCACATGCACCTCCGCATTACTACGGGCAACCCAACCGTAGTGTTTTACTTAACGAGTTCTGTAAGAAATGACCTAACGGTCTTCATTGGCGATGTTAGTCTAGGTGCTGCCGAGGCTTGGTTTAAACAGACTCAGAAGCTTCTACACATTATGCAAGTCCCCGACAATGGAGATTGGGTGACCCTAGCAACATATCAGCTTTAACAAGAGGCAGATTATTGGTGGGACTTGGTGAAGACGACAGGTGATGATGAGACGATGGATTGGGAGGCTTTCAAAACCTTGTTCTTGGCTAAGTACTTTCCCACCCTTGTGAAGCTGGCTTTGGTTATGGAGTTCTTGAACCTTAGACAAAGCATGCGTATAGTTACTCAATACGCCACACGATTCGAAGAACTTTCCCGGCATGCCCCTGAGCATGTGGCAATTGACACCACCAGGGTCAGAAAATCTGAGTGGGGACTCAGCCCCTATATCCGAAAAGGTGTGGTAACTCAAAGATAACAAACTTACGCCGGAGTCGTAAAGTGTGCTCTACTGGTAGAGCAAGAAGCCTCAGATTCAAGGAGAATCTTTGACAGCCGCAATCGACAATAGTCAGGAGGACCGATGCGAAACCCAAGGGAGAACCCCATTTAGAGGCCTTATAGCAACAACTTCAACACCAACAACATTGCTAGCCATAGTAATGTCAGCAATTACAATTGACCTCGACCTCAGCAGAACTAGCAGTTTTAGCAAATGAGTGCTCCCTACTCCACTCCTCACCAACAGGTCGGAGCCCGACCCGTCACCTGTTTTGGGTGTGGCAAAGAGGGCCACGTCAAAACTCAATGCCCATCCAACGCTATCGGATCTAACCAACAAAGGTTAGGAACCACTTCCACTGGAGGACCTCGGCAGCAGGCACCTGGACAGTCGCAGCTACGGATTAACTTCGGTAACTAACAGAAGCCTGGACAGTACTATCAACCCGAACAGAATAGAAGAATAGTTAGGCCCAGGCCGAACAACAGAGGGAGAATCTTTGCCCTTTAAGGAGAAGGAGAAACAGAAGCCACAGAAGAGAAAGTGTATAATCATTCGGTCATACAAGATACACTAGTATTGTTTAATTTATGCATTACAGCTTTATTTGATACAGGTGTTTCGCATTCGTTCATATCAACTGCATGTGTTAGTATTTTAGAACTTGTACCTAAACAACTACGAACTACTATGTGCGTCATCTCACCTTTAAGAGGACTAGTTTCTGTGGGTTTAGTTTGTAAGAATTGTGAGATAGAAGTCTTAGGATTGTGTCTAACATGTGACCTTCGAGTCATAGCTATGGCCGACTTTGATGTCATTTTGGACATGGATTGGTTGTCCACTCACCACGCGACTATCAATTGTCACCAGAAGATAGTGACAATCCTTAGACGGAACTTGTTTCAAATTTAAAGGAGATAGGCAAAAGCCTTCGTCACTATCGAAGACTCGATCGCGATGGCATGACAGCCTAACCGGATGGTTAGCAAGTTTGACATTAGGAGAAGAAGATCGGATGAAATTGGGACTACTACGCGTAGTTTGCGATTATGCTGATGTATTTTCCGAGGATCTACTTGGACTACCACTGACCCGAGAATTGGACTTCAAAATTGAGCTTTTACCGGAACAACATTGATATCCATGGCACCATTCAAAATGGCACGACCGAGTTGAAGGAGTTAAAGATTCAGCTTCAAGAGCTTCTGGAGAAAAGATTTATTCGACCAAGGACTTCACCGGGGAAGCCCCAACATTGTTCATGAAGAAGAAAGAAGGAACGCTTCGACTCTGTATTGACTACAGACAACTCAATCGAGTCAAGAGCAAGAATCAATATCCACTACCTCAAATTGATGACCTGTTTGATCAACTTAGATGAGCAACTTGTTTCTCAAATATTGACTTACGGTTCGGGTATCATCAGTTGCGAGTTAGAGATTTCAA
Organism: Arbutus unedo; assembly: GCA_014822125.1. Taxonomy (NCBI): domain Eukaryota; kingdom Viridiplantae; phylum Streptophyta; class Magnoliopsida; order Ericales; family Ericaceae; genus Arbutus; species Arbutus unedo. The sequence continues at coordinate 39,430 of JABCMJ010007140.1, forward strand.
CATTCAGAAGATAGCATTCCGAACAAGGTATAGCCACTATGAGTTTCTAGTGATACTTTTCGGACTTACCAATGCATCAGTACTATTGATGTGCCTCATGAGCAAGATATTTACTCAGTACTTGGACTAGTTCATAGTAGTATTCATCGACGATATTTTGATCTACTCAAAACAATAGAGGAGCTACATGAACAACACTTGAGGACCGCACTTTAGATTCTACGAGATCACTAGCTCTACGCCAAGGCTAGCAAGTGTGACTTTTGGATGAAAGAAGTCTAGGACACATGGTGTCAGAGAAATAAATTTTTGTCAACGATAGCAAGATTAAGGCAATCAAGCATTGGAAGAAACCTACTTCAGTTTTCGAAATTGCCAACTTTCTGGGACTAGTCGGTTATTACAAACGATTCATCATTGACTTTTCAGCTTTGGTCAAACCGATGACTCGACTAACTCAGAAGGGAATCAAGTTCGGCTGAAGCGATGCATGCGAGAAGTCTTTTCAGGAGTTGCAGAATAGACTAATCAATGCCTCTATTCTTATCATTCCACGACGAGATATTGGGTACGTCGACTACTATGACGCATCGAAGGTAGGATTAGGCTGTGTACTTATGCAAGAAGAAAAAGTCGTAGCCTACGGATTACGCTAGTTAAAGATACACGAACAGAACTATCCGACTCGTGACTTAGAGTTTGCTGTTGTGGTACATGAGCTTAAAATTTGGCGTCATTACCTTTATGGCGAGAAGTTTGAAGTTTGCACGGATCACAAGTCTCAATTATATATTCACTTAGAAGGACCTGAATATGAGACAACGACGCTGGATGGAGTATCTAGAGGATTACGACTTCACATTGTCCTATCACCCAGGAAAGCCTAATGTAGTAGTAGACGCACTTAGTCACAAGTCCCAAGGACACGTTGACAGCCTGACAGTCAGAGAATGGAAACTAATGAACAAGATACAAGAGTACGGACTTAGCAAAATGAGCAATGAGGAGGAGCTTATCTGTGTGCAGTGATAGTTACGCCAACACTTCATGAAGAAATTCTGAAGGTACAGACACTTGACTTAGAGCCAGATCTTGTCAAGAACCGACTAACTAAGGGAGAAGCATCAACAAGATAGACTATTGGAGTAGATAGAGGATTGAAGTATCTTGGACATCTTTTCGTGCCAGATTTCGGTACGCTTAGAGAATCAGTATTGAAGGAGTTTCACAAGTCAAACTTTGTCGTCTACCCTAGATGAAATAAGATGTATAAAGACTCAAGGCGAACTTATTAGTGGGGCAAAATGAAGAGAGACGTGGCCAAGTATATTGCCACTTGTCTTACGTGTCAGCAAGTCAAAGCAGAGCATCAGAGACTTAGAGGAACATTATAGTTGTTGCCTATACCACGATGGAAGTGGGAGCATATAGCGATGGATTTTGTGACAAGACTACCAAAGTCAATTC
>JABCMJ010007142.1:0-11198 GCA_014822125.1 Arbutus unedo
TTGAGGGAAGTCCTGTTTGAAATATTAAACCTTGACTTAGGCCGGTGCCTTAACGACGCACTTTTGCTGGCTGGTCAACTGCTAAACATTTGGATGTTTTCTTTCTTTGCCTTCTTTAGTCTTCAGTTTGTCTTCTAAACATCTGAATGTTACTGATAAAGATCTAGATGTTTCCTTTCTCTATACTGTTCTGCTTCTTCTATATCTGAATTTTTCTTTAGGATGTTGCTTATCAAAACATCTGGATGTCTCTCCCAAATGTTTTTAAGAAACATTCGGATCTTTAGTGCCTCTAGGTTTCTGATTTGGTTTGCTATACTTGGCCAATATCCATTTAGGGCTTTCATCCAGATGTTTTTCTTCTTTAGGTTTCTGGCTTTGGCTTGTCCATATAGAACGTTTGGATGTTTTGTGACTTTCATCCGAATATTTTCTTTCTCTGTTTCCTCTAGCCTTGACTTGTCAATATAGAACATCCAGACGTTTTGTGACTTTCATTTGGATGTTTTCTTTCTCTATTTCCTTTGACCTTGACTTAGTATCTTCAAATCATCCGGATGTTTTTAGAGAACATTCGGATATTTTTGGTTCATTCTTGGTTAGGTACATCATTCGGATGTTTGAAGACTTCATCCAGATGTTCTTGCTTTCTAGTCGTCAACAACAACAACAACATTCCTTGGCTTATTTGGATCCTTTCTTGCTTCTTTTCTAAGCTTCAATCATGTCAACACTTTGTTTTGACCTTGGGATAACTTCATAAATCATTTGGGAGTTACGAAGACTTTTTGGAATATCCTTTTAACCTATTTTTTCTACAACAAGGAGAAACGCACCTTATGTGCAATATTAGTCAAAAGCTTAGAATTAACCATATATGCAAGTCTAAAATTAATGTGCCAAGTTATAAGATACGCAAATATGTGTGCTAATCAATTATTAATAATATATGTGATTTGAGGCTTATAGGATTTAGTCATTTGGAGTCATAGAATTGTGAATGGTATCACTTGATCAAATGGGGAATATAGACCGATGGAGGAATTTTTGGAGTTTAATAGTATATAATATGACATTTGAGGTCGAAAGCATTGAGCCTACACTTGTTGTGGTGGATTGTGATAGAACTAAATGACCATTTGGGTATGATTATGTGAAATGGATAGTGGTTGAAGATTTTGAATGATAGGGTTGTGTTCCTAGTAAACCAATTGGCAAAATGGAGACAAGGTTAGACAATATGGTCATGAGTGGGATTGTGAAACGGTGGCATCAATGGAATATGAATTGCCGGTTTGTAACCCATGAATGGGAATAATGAAATGTTGATCATGACCATGAAAAGGTAAGGGAGTTGTGATTTTATTTGGCATGATCAAGGTTGTGGAATGCTCGAAATTATTGAGGTGAGTTGAACTATGTTTTCAATTGGATTGTTATCCAATATTGAAGCAATGATTGCTTATGATAAGGGACTGATGGGTTTTAAGATTAAGGTATGGACGAGGTGTACTGAAGGGCGAATATAGATACACTATTGAATTGTGGATATGTGGCTTAGGCCGGTGACTCTTATAGGAGGGTAATTAAGAATGGCTAAAGGAGGTAATATTACTCTTGTGAGGGGTTAATTATGACTATTGTTTCGATTAATTATAATTCCGGAAGACTATACGTGAAGAAAGTGCTAGAGGCGCTGGGTTGTGCGACTGTAGCGGAACAAAAAAAGACAAAGTTCCTGGTACAAGAACTATCAAACGAGATGGGATGAAGAATATGTACTTCAAGTTAGTGAATTGTCTACTTGTGTAAGCGGATGTGAAAGCATTTAAAGATCGATGTGCAGACGAGATGTTGATAGAAGCTACTCGGGAAAGTCTAAGGACATTTATCGATAATAATGCCATTGCTTGAGGAATGATGAGATGTACATACGAAATGTTAAGGATCGTGTTGCAGACGTTAATGCAATGAGACACTACAACAAAGTTGGTCTATTGCAGTGAAACTAACAACGAAATTTCATGTCATCTCTAATTGAAGATAATTGGTGAGGAAAAAAATGGTTTTGTCGTCATTCATAAATGGTATTCAACATTAGGCAACGACATTGAGTTTCCTCGCCTAACATAAAATCTTAGCGAGAAATTTTTAATTTTTTCGAGAAAGTATCCCTAAAAGGCAACAAATATAAGCAATTCGTAGCGAAAAAAGAACCGCGTAAATTTTTTGTTTGCACCAATTGGGAGAATAAATAGGTGACGGAATTTTTCGTCGCAAAATTTTTTTCTTTATGGAAGGAAATTTTTTTTAACGTCCTTGTTACATTATATTTGGCGTGTCTCCTTTTATTGTGTGGTAGGCTTCTGAAAAGAATTGGCAAGAAAATATTTTGTTGTGGAAAATATTGGGTGAGAAAATTTGTTTTAAATCCCATTTTTTAATTTTTTTAGGTTTAACAAGTCTATCAGTCTCAACGCTCTATCGATCTCATTCAGAGACTAGAGAGATGCAGTGATTTCGTTCACCTCAAGCCTCTCACCTCTACATCGAAGCGGCGTCACAGAGAAGGAACCCCTTCGTTGTAGAGCAGGGACGCCAGCCATCACAAAGTAGGGACGCCAGCCATCACACTCTTGAGCCATTGAGCGCATTCCATCTCAGCTCGCCTGTCCTCTCATTGTTTGACTCCTCCAGTGGTGGCTCCTCTATCCTTCTTTGCTTGAGTAGGTTTTGTCCACACTCCTACTTTGGATTTTACCATTTCTATTAATTTCCTAAGGTTAAGTATTCTAATCCTCACTATGAATTTGCGCTGAAGTTTGATTTCCTGTTTTTTCCTGTGTTTTTGATAGCGAAAATTAGGGATGTAGAAAATCTAGGACTTGAATCCGTGAGGTTTCATTTGAGTAGGACTACTCCATTTCTGGATTTCAATTGTTTGTTTGTGCTTTTGGAAGTGTAGTCTGCGTGCTTCTGATCACTGGTTATACGTATATATGTCGGATTTCCTTTGTTTGTACTTTAATTTGGAAAGTGTTGCCCATTTTTGTGGGTTCATTTGACTTGGATCCACAGCTGATTCTGTTCAAACCGTGCACCTATAGTTGCCCTTGCGCATCAAAAATTGGAATTAGCTAGGAGGGCTCTTAACTCCCTAAAAAATGCATTTTTATTTTGGAATAGCAGTCAAATGCAGAATCGAGAATCCTATCTTTTCCCAATATTGAATGGAAGTCTGAATTCATATCTCTAGATTCGTCCAGAAATCAGCAAATAAATTAATAAGATGCATAACCAAATGAGCCCTGAATCAAGGCTTGAATCGATAAGGTAGTGTTGCTACAGAAATCAACGCATCATCTACTATAAGTACTCCCCAATTGGGTCCCCAACTGATTCTATTTCCCAGAACTTTTCTCCTCAAAAGCATTATGAATGATTGTGGTTTCTATTGAGGAGAACAATTTTTTGGGGGTAAGTTTCCAATGCTCCTCTCTCTTCTTCTCTACGACAACTTTTTGACTTTTTGGATTTGTTTTTTGTTTTATTTGCTCAAAATACATTTCTGTGTTTTTAGAATTATTATAGCAGTCCTATCTTTATGGTGTTGAACTTCCCATAATTGATTCTGCTATAAAAGTATTACCCAAATTTGATTCAACCGCCTAGATTTATCTTAACAAGAGTGCTAAAAGACTCATCCTGCTGCATTTAGATTTGAAATTCCCATCAATTGATAAAGAATGATGTCCAAGTGGGAATGTCTTTGAACCCTCTTTGGACAAGGAACCCTGCTGCATTTAGAATAGTCTTTCTTGTATCAAACAAATAAATCTTGAACCAAAAGAAGCACCTGACCTGATTGAAGAATGGCCAAGTCTCCATATTCAATTCTGAGCCCTCAATGTATTCATATTTATTTTCTCTGTGATGTATTTGAATGTACTTTATTTTCATTGTATGGTTAAGTCCCCTATCCCATCAGTTTAGTACTTTATTTTTGTGGCATAAAGTACATGTTTAGTTAAACAATGAAAGTTGACGTAGCAGCATATTAAACATTGTATCAACAACTTAATGATTATTCCTCTTTGTTTTTGCAGATCTTATACATGCAAATACTGTAGCGTGGTGCAGGTAGTATTTTCTCAAGTGCTTAGCTTTCTTATATGTCATTTTGAATTCACTACCTGCTATCTTATAACCACTGTGGAGTCTGGAATCCAAAGTAGACTTCTCCGGTTGATACAACGAGATTATCTTGCAAAACACTCAACACTAAATTAGTGCCGATCGGGGTGGGATCTCCGGCGGGCACTCCGACGATCAAGTTAGTCTCCAATAAGAGCGAAATCAACTTGAAAGTAGTCTTAACGTGAGTGTGTGTGTACCTGTTAGTGGGAGTGCCCTTGGAATATTTATAGTGTAGAGAACCAATTGCCTGCCGCAAGCTTCGGCTGAGAAAGTGCTCTCGTGGTCCAAAAACCACAAAGGCGTTGTCACGTGTCCCGCATCTATGTGGATCGGGCGGGCATGCCTGCACGTTCTCTCGAAAAGCGGAGAGCACGTTCCCATGTGCAAAGGCCGAGCGTAGAACAATAGGCGCTTGGCCGAGAGACGAAAGATGCAGTGTTAATCCGAACGACATATAAGAAAGCTACTTTTCCATGCGCATGGCCGAGCATTAATATGCTGAGGATTGGCGCCGAATGGAATGCCATGAGACCGAACAGCCGAGCTTGAATCTTGATCAAAATGCCGTTTGGTCCACAAGCCAAAGATCCATAGCGCTGCTTTTGGACCTAGCCAAACTTGGGCCGAGCAGGAGTGAGCCGCGGATGATCGTAGGCTGAAGGCCCACTGTTGTGTATTTCGGCCTACTAAAATAACCCCTCAACTCCTCCATATCAGGGCTGATGATAGGAGGGGTCGATTTTTCGAAGGCTCGAGCCAAACATTGCCAACGTTGCAGGTCTACTGACGTTGAGCCATATCAGCCGTCAACCCTAGAGAGGCTGACATGCGTCGCTTGATCCATCGGTCAGAAATGACTCGCTTTATTTTCCCGCGTGCGACGCTTCGATTCCCGTGCCTTGATATAAATAGGGCGTAATTAGAAGAGAGAACAACCTTTCCTTTTTCTCTCTCTAAAATTTCCAGAGCTTTCACCTTTCTTCCCTGGTTTCAACCAAGTTTTCCTTCGAACCATTAGATTTCCATCCACAGTCGTGCAAAAAGGTATGGTTATTTGGTCTCTTTCGTTTTCTGATGTTGAATCTTTTGTGCGTGTTTTCTATGTGCTTGAAGTGCATTTTTCTGGGTTTCAGCATAGGTCTCTATTTTTTAGTTTGTAGCGTCATTTCGACTTAGTGGCTGAGGAACATGCATTTGGCCGAGGGTCTCGCACTTAGCCGAACACACCTTAGACCATAGTTGAGGAATCATGCCTTAGTAATTTTTTGACACCCGTGCACTTCTTAATAGGTTATCAGAGCCCGAAGTGGATTAGCCCAGGTGCTGTCCTTTGACGCCGAAGAACCCGGGCCGAGTGTTTCATCAGGATTGCTGAACGTCGAAGTGATGTCATAGACGGGCAAGAACCGTTATACATGCTTCTTCGACGATCCTGAAAGCCTCGCCGACTTTCGCCAAACCTATGGCATCCCCGACAACGTGTCCATTAGTTTAGTTCGGCCAAATGAGAGCCTCGTCACGAATGAGTTTCAAATCATTCTGCCTCTGATGGCGATCATCGAAGGGGGAGTGCGGTTCCCGTTCCATTATTTTCTCCGACAGGTGCTAAACACTCTTCAACTGACCCCTTCCCCAGTTATCATAAATTTCTATTGCACGGTAATGGGGGTCATCGAGTTGAAGGAGAGGTATAACCCGACCTTCGAAGTTGAAGACCTATTTGGCCTTTACTTTACAAGTGAAAATAAGGTCTCCAAGAGGAAATACCTCAGCTGTAGGGCCGGGCAAAGAAAACTGATCAGGCGGCTGCCGGACTCCAACAAATATGCGAATGACTTCGCCGTTATTTTCGGGGAGTTCGAGTTCGCCCTCGGCGAATATCGGTTCCACCCAATCCTTAGGGTGATCGGATATGCAGATAAAGGTCACATGTATTCAGATCTTCTTGTTTTATTCGGTATTCTGTCATCGTATTTGTTTTAACCATTCTATTGTTTCGCTTGACAGGGACGAAGATAGTGTCATGGCTGAAAGACCGAGGATCAAGAGCAAGGATTGACCGAGTGTTTGCTATCTGAAGGAGGTATCGGGACTACACAATGCTCCTAGGGTACGTCGACTCTTATCGGTCGGAACTCAAAGCACGAGGGGATTCCAGTAGTAGCGATGAGAGCGATGTGGGTGAAGAGGCTCACACGATACCGAGGCAGCAGCAGGACATCACACTCAAGGTTTATCCAAAGCTTTAGGTTGATTTGTGCTAGCTCTCTGCTCGGCGTCATTCGGGAACCAAGAGAAGAGAGTACACCGGACTCTGTCATTCTTGTGTCTTCAGGTACTGCTACTTCTGACTTCTCCTCGGGTTACAGTCCATCCATCAGTGTTAGTGACACGGAGCTGAGAGAACTATTTGCAAAAGTCAATCGGATGCTACGCAAGGAGAAGGAGGCTCCAACCCTGAAGTTGGCTGTTGGCCGACCTACCGAGCTGAGCAAAGAACAAACCGATCCTCGAAAGAGGAAGAGTGTCAAAGAGATTGACCGACAGAAGAGGGCCAAGAAAGGGGACGCCTGATCGTCTGAAATGGGTGCCCAACCGAGTTGTCCTACCCCGTCTCTCCCTTTAACAACTCCGGTAGTTGCCAGAACTGGTACTCGGGATCCAGTGGTTCCTCCCCCACCATTGGAGCCCAAATTCATGTTGGTCAATCGGCCCCTAACCATCGAAGATTCGGTTGATACAACTCGACACGCAGCTTTCACTTTGGCCAAAGGTATGTTGCTGCCCAAGGATGCCGATAACCTGCTGAAGAATTTGGAGGTAGCATTCTCTGAGCTGGCGAAGCTTACTGTGAAGGTATGACCATCTGTACTTTTTGTTCCTCTATTGTCATCGTAGTTTCAATCCTCATCCTTTACCTAATGTTGTATATTTGTAATGTAGTCCTGTTAACACCTTGTTTCGGTGAAGGCCGAGCTCCTTAGGAGTGCAAAACCAAACCCGGTCCCTCCGAGTGCTTCACGAGAAGGAGCAAAAGGAGAAGGCTCAAATGAGAGAGGAGCGAAACACTGCTCGGGTTGCGGTGGCCGAGGCCGAGGAGAACGCCAAAGCACTAGCTAAAGCCCTCGAGGACAAGGATGCTGAAATGTCCAAGAAGGTGGATGAGGCAGACTCCAATGGTTACGATGATGGATATGCTGAGGCCGAGGGGAAGTATCAAAAGGAGATGGAGAGGATCAATGCCGAACTGGCTGATCTGCTGCAGAACACTTTCAAAAGTGGCTGGCTCCTTGCACTGAAAAAGGCTTAGTTGCTAGAGGGGTCCTCGCTGTACGAGAAGATTCCTCGCTACACTGAGTCTGCTGCCCCTGCTGAATTCGCAGTCGAGCCCCCGGCTGAGCTTCTATCTTCGACCAAACACTCTGTCCATCCTGATGCTGCCAGAGCTGTCGAAGACCGAGCCCTAGTGTCTGACGAGAGGGTCGTTGATCAACCGGCTCATGAATGAGCGTGGGTTATGTAATAGCTGTAGTTGTTTAAAACTTTGTAGTGTAGTAACTATAATTTTGTTTTTCATGTATTTGGGCTTATGAATTTGTTTTTTGAATGCAAAGGTTTGTTTCCAATGATCGTCGGTCTATACCGATTTATCTTTGCAACATCTTCACTTGTATGGTAGCCCCCTAGTGGATACCAAGCCGTGACTTTACGATTGGGTAGCGACTAAGTTATAGATGACTTTGAGGCTAGGAATCGTGAGCGATCGTGAGTGAATGGCCGGGCGGTGGCCATGAGAAAGTGGCACATTGCCCAATGTTAAAACTTGGAAAAATTTTAAGAAATTTCACATGTAGGTAACCAGACATAGGCTGGTGTGCAGTGTTCAGCACGTCGACCGAGTAAGAATGGAATGAAGATAAGTTTTTCAATAAATGAAATGTTATAATAATTGGGGCCATAGGCCATATAATGAAAAAGAAATTGACATCAGTGGAGGGCCCAGGGCCGCACAGTCTAGAATGAAAAGTGAAAAATAAAGAACTGGTGAGTACTTCATATGACCTTGTGACCTAATGATAGTATTTTCTCAAATTGTGAGCGTTCCAAGGTAGGGGAACAGGGGTCCCATCCAGGTCTTCCAATTTGTAAGAGCCAACTCCGGCAACCTCGATCACTTGGTAGGGACCCTCCGAATTGGGACCGAGTTTATTTGTCCGTTTTACGCCGACCACCGAAGGGCAACGCAACACTATATCCAATCACACATAGGCTGCAAAGTAAATAGACCCAAAACATACGCGAGATAGCTTTCATTGTAACATCCCATGGCTGGAAAGAATTGGGCCAGTCAACAGTGTCACTGTCCAAGTCAGTTGTTCTCTTGAGCACTTCATTATTATTTTTGTTGCACATGCTGTATTGGTTTTGAAATTATGAAATACCATCTGGGTATATTTCTAATTTTTGAATGTAATCCCATGGATGGCTTTCACAAATTTGTACTAAAACCTACTATTGTGCCTCCTTGAATTAGAAGCAAACTGTAAGATAAATTAGTATAGGCTATAGAAACAACCTTTTCATTGGTCAATTTCAGTTCTGACGAATATTCATAAGGTACTTTTAAGTATTGTGGACTGAGTTCTTTCTTGCTTTTATTCTTATTCTGATGTTATGGTAATCTTTTGATCTCTGTTTGGAGTGTTCTGAGTGCCAAAGTATTAGCCTAAAGAATAAATGAGTCTTGACAAGCTGAAGTTCTTGAAGTAGACTATTTCTCACTGGACTTTTATATCCATTTGTTCTTTTACTAGATTGATAAAAGATACAAGTCTCTATTTGCAAACGTGCATAAAAACCAAAAAAAATCAATTTGGACAAAAATTACTGGAGAAGCAACTATGCAAAAAACTCACAGAAGCTACGTTTTAACCTAAGAATATGCTCTGCTTTTGCAACGCAAGTCCTAGTGCTTTCTACCCAAATGATCTGTATTAGAATGAAGGCAACACGCATTACATGTTTAGTGCTGGGAAAGATCGCCTTGTGAAGTACTGGGATGCTGACAAGTTTGAGCTGTCGTTAACTCTTGAAGGCCATCATGCTGACATTTGGTCTCTTTTTGTCAGCATGAGTGAAGATGCAGGCAACCATTTAACTCAGAAACAATAAAAAATGCTTAATGTACTCTCATGAAGTGAACTTGAAATTACGAAATGAGACCTTTTGACAACAAGCGCCTTGGTGAAAAAGCCCAAACAAAGCTGAAAACCAGTGATACATGTAGAACAAAATATTGCAAAACATGACAAAGGACTGAAAATGTAAAATCCATAAAGTGAAAACCCAAATCCGAAATTAAGTTACCCGATGCTTCAATGCTTTTTTAATTACTTCATTTTTTCTGACTGCTCCAAAGGTTCTGATAAATCCTTAATTGACTACTCTCAAATGTTGAACCTATTTTTAATTCACATAGTGAACATCATTTTGATGAGTTATGCTACTGCCTCAGGAGTGGGGATAATTTGGTTGAAGATGAGGTTATTCATAGAGAGCCAAATCTAACGAAAATTTTGGGGTTTGGCACCAAATAAATTTTGGGGAAGGAAGCACAATGGTAGGTTTTGCAAGCATGGTTCTGCAGGGGTTCAAGATACATCTCAAATCAGGAAAATCAAACTATATTTTGGGAACATTTTTGGCTTGGAGAATCAAGTCTGTAGGAACAATATCAAAGACTATACTTAGTTTCTAGTCAAAAAATTGAGTTGATCTTGAACATGGTTAATAATGAATCTTGAAATCTCCAATTCAAAATGAACCTATTCAAGTGGGAAAGGGATCTTCTTAGAGAATTGCTGCTGTGGATTAATATTTATTTGCCTGACTCTATTAGCTAAGACACAATGTCTTGGTCATGGAACCAAGGCTTCCCATTTTCAATAGCTTCCGCATATGAAAACGGGAAGAGATGGCATTTTCAACTAAGGTGAATTTAGAAAGGGTCTAGAAAGGAATAAACTCTCCAAAGGTGGAACTCTTTTTGCTACCGTTCAAAATGCCTCACCGTAGAGGAATCATATTAGCCGCAGGAGGAAACTTGACCTATAAATTCTGCAATTTGGAGGAGAAGACAACCAATCATCTATAAACTCTTTAGGGGCCATAGGGGTTATTGGGATTGTGAGGGTTGCCGGGGCCACATGTCAACCATTTAACTCATAAACAATAACAAATGCTTAATGCACTCTCGTGTAGTGAACTTGAAATTACGAAATGACTTGGTTTCTATTCATTTCACCAATAACAAAAAAGAAACTACGAAACATAGCCAAAATGACTTGGTGGTTTCAAACATCAATGATATCCCCTTCTGCTCCTTCCCTCACCCAACCAATATCTTCATCTCGATGTAATACATTCTCTTCCAATTGTTGGCTCAAATATGGATCAACTTGAGGATCATCAGAATGCATATCATACAAGCCTCTTTGAGACATCTTCGCAACGACTTGCCAATCTGGTTCAATCGGATCCGGAACATACCAAACTTGTTCAGCTTGGGACGCCAAGATGTAAGGTTCATTGGTAGCTTGATCCTCTTTGTACAACAAATGGTTGAAGTTGACCAACGTGAATTTGAATACATCTTCTTTCTTTCCATGAATATTATCAATCCAATCACACTTAAACAACACATATTTTGTATCATTAGTGTATCGAATCTCCACAACATCGATGAGCCGTCCGTAGTAGTATACTGCTCCCAATCGAGGATTTTGGTCCTTCCGACTCGCATAACTTAATGTATCTGCTTTCAGAGCTACACCACTATTCTGAGTTGCACGATTATCATCAATGACTTTCACACGAAAACGAAACCCATTAATAACATAACCACTGAACCTCCTTGCAATGGTATGGGGACCATTTGACAATATACGGATTTCTTCGGAGATTGCGACATTACTTGTTGTTAGCAAGGTTTGGACCTATTG
>JABCMJ010007146.1:0-21392 GCA_014822125.1 Arbutus unedo
AATTCAAAAGACTCATATAGAGATGATTTTTGAATTTTGCATTCTCCCATTTATTTCTAGATAGCACATTATGGTAAAATAAATCATACAATTAGGTACAATAAGTAAAAAATTAAAAATGCAAAATCATCAATGTGGTAATGAGGCTCCCAAAACACCCCCTAACATAAAGTTAATTTTACATATCTAATCATGAGATTAAATTTTGATATTTTAAATGTGAAGCAAATATCCATGCATTTAAGACTAAAAGGGTTTATTTTTCTCAATAAAACATCAAATTTGATATTATTTCTTAACTATGCAAATATTGACATATATCTAATAAACGAAATAATTCCATCTATTAGGGATGCTCGAAAAGTAATTGAATTGATAAAAATTATACATTAATTAGTCAAATAGTATGTACTTACAAATTATGAGTTTTACAATGATATTTTCAAAGTACGATGAATAAACTACTGTGAAGTCAATTTGTGAACATGATTTTTAAATAGTTATATAACTATTTTTTCTTAAATATAAAAATGATAATTCTTCATAATGTATTATATCAAAAGCTTCTTTAAAAGTATTTTACAGTAACTAATTTTTTTCAACCTTTTCTTTGTCGTATCCTCTTTTCCTATTTGTCATTGTTTCATTTTTCTCTTTAATTATCTTTTATTGAAATAATTTATAAATTTCATGCTTATAAGATAAATCTCTCACAAAATCACAAACGAATTATCAGTGCTCTATTCCTTTACCATTCGCCCACGTCGGTAAGTACTCATAATTTTATTTTTTTTTTACTCTCACAAATTTCGCACGAATATATCTTATTGCATTTTTTATTTCATTTGGTATTTAGTATATGTGATGAATATTTTTACACTTCAATGATATAGATTATACAAACAAATATATTTGATAAATTTATATTAATCACGTATATATATTAACCTAGACATAGCACGAATTTGTAGCTGAATATATTTGAATTTTTATATAGACAGGCTGTTGCTACTATATGCACACACATACTAACAGATATATAGGTACAAGATTTACATATGCTATATATACGATATACATATAGAACATACGGTCCAAATACACCAACCATACGACCTCAAATCAAACAAATACGCAAATCTCCAAATCGGAAACCCTAAAAAAAAATTACTGCTCATACAACAAAAAAATGGGAGACTTGAGTATCCTTTGCGATTTCGTGGACCAAGAGAAGAGGGAGACGACGACCGCCGAAAAATACGTCTGTTGGCCGGAACCTTCATGACGTTGCGAGAGGGAGACGACGACGAAGGTAGACTGTGTATGTCTGTGTGAAATACGTTTTATTGAAATGTGAAACGTTTGAGTTTCATTTGAATACGCCGATCATATTGACGCACAATGCGTGGGAAACTGTGAAAAGTTTGGGTTTCACCAAAATACGCCGATTATATTGACGTACAATAAAGGCGACAACATCAATGGCACACAATACGTGTGTCCAGTTGGGACCGGTTTGCCATGTCACTTCAAGACGCCATCAAGGATGGCGTTTTGCTCTATTTTTAAGAATAGTTTCAGAACTACCCTATTTCGCTTATTAGTTTCCAGAAAACACCTATTTTGATGAAAAATTCGCTTGTGATACTAGTAGTTTAGCCTCCATTTAGAAAGATACACCAAAATGCCAGAAAATAACCCTCCATTTTTTTATCTTTTAAGCACAGGACCTTATCACTCCCAATCCTTCTGTATAGATTGGCCTTCATTGATTAATCCTAAACCCCTCTCGTTTGAAAAAAAAACACAGACAGTCAAGGATCTGGTTCGGAAAGGGCCAAAACACAAATAGTATGAACCAAATTGAGAGAGAGAAAAAAAAGAGTGTACAGAAAATAATAATAAAATATTAAATTACCATAATACCCTTGAAAGAAGTCAGTATTTGACTTTTTCATTAAATTTTTAAACATCCGTTAACGATTGTCCTTAATTGACACAAAAACGTGAATTGAAGGTCAAAAGTGATACTCGGGCCAAACTATAGGGATTACTGAAGTAATTTATCCTAAAAATAATTAGATGAGTAAAAGTTAACTATTTTTGTAAAAAAATAATGTGATAAAAGTTGTATTTACCATATTGTTCTTTACGACTTTTTTATCTCAATTCTACAAAAGTCCAAATATTCCAAAATTACAAAATTCACAGTTCATCTTATGAAACCCTCAAGGGGAAAAATTCACATTCCGATTTGAAATTTGAAAAGATGATAAGAATAAGAATATAGTTTTTCAAGAGTTATGAGGTAATTGTCCAAAGTATGATATTCATTATTTTAACTAATTACCCAGTCTCAAAGACACATTTAGAATGAAAACAATTTTACAAAAAAATTAGTTTGGATGAAAAATCAATTTTAACTACTCTAGTTGCCCAATGCTTGAAAAATCATACCGCCTGATGACCGACAATCTCCTGTTATTTGCATGCATGGATAACTTACCTTTTCTTTTCCCTTAAAAAAGTTACTTAACCCCTTTCTTTGTGAGGAGAATAAAATACGTACAATATCTCTATGGTTAACCATCAATTTGAATAATAGAGTATTCACTAAATTGCATCATAACCCCTAAAAATAGGACAAAGTATAAAGAATTATAATAATTTTTTCTAGTTCAAAAAATAGGAAGATTATAACAATAAGAATAATATTTCTCAAAGAATTATGAGATTCATGATTGCGACACATGGTGCCGATGCTTTTGCTCATCAGAGGGCATGGATACTGGGCATCATGTGTTGACAACCTTGGCTTTGGTTGAAAATAAAGCTTGTTTCCTTAGCACATGGTGCCAAGGTTCTTGCTCATCACAAGGCATGGAGATTGGGCATTATCTGTTGACAACCTTTGTTTTTGTTGAAAATAAAGCTTATTCCCCTTGCACATGATGTCGACTTGTGCATGTTGCATTGCATGAAAACTAGGCATCATGTGCCGACAGCCTTTACTTGTGTTCCAAAAATGAACCTTGCATTCCCTGAGCATAATGATGATGGGTTTGAAGTAATGTTATGGGCATGATGAGGTCATGGCGTCGTCATATGTCATAAGGTTGAAGACTTGTTCCCTTTGCAAGTAGTGCCGAGGTGTGTAGTGTGCAGACTCTATCATGTGTCATAGGGCCGAAGACTTATTGCCCTAGTATGTTGTACTGAGTTGCAAAATGCACTATTTTAGTTGTTTTCATGCCATGTTGATGAAGAGCAAGCCTTTATGCAAAACAAATGATCCTTCCATTCTAGTTTTGAGTAGACATTACAGTTTAGACATAGTATTTTTTAAGTGGGTTGTATTCCATGGGTGTGAAATGTTGTGCCCTCGATTTTCAACCCAATAATTATATCATTTAATCAATAAAATTCTCACAAACACACCAATAACTCCAAAGTTATTTCATTCACGATATGTTGGTACAGTTCTGATTCCACATTGGATTACAACAAAATAGACACTTAAGCCTAGAAATCATAAAAAAACACTCCTTCATGAATTTAAAGTTCATTTCTAGTCAAAAAAATAAAATAAAGTAGAAGTTACATTACACCTCTAAAAAATAAGTAGGCAAATGATGCTAAGTAACTCCATCAAATGAGTCTTCCAAAAATATATCAGTCCATGCATGCTAGGCAACCCATGTTAATTATCCGATGTAGTACCTGAAAAAAATAAAGAGTTAAGCTACACAGTCCAGTAGAAAAATTTACACCAATATTACATGCATATGAGCTAAGATGGTATTCCATACAAACATCAAAATATGACATATGTAGGACCATAGGCAAAGTACAAGAATAAACAAAGAGAATACGCTACACAATCTCATGATACCAATTTGTCCACACATTAACTCATTTGTCACATTCCATATGCAAATGTATTGTCAATTTATCATAGTTGAGTGTCAGGTTGTCGTTTCCTAGCATTCTCCCAAAGGAGGCTAGTCCATGCCTTTAGAGTTCATTTCCTAGCATTCTGTCAAAGGAGGCTAATCATAAAAAAACACCCCTTCATGAATTTAAAGTTCATTTCTAGTCAAAAAAATCAAATAAAGTAGAAGTTACATTACACCTCTAAAAAATAAGTAGTCAAAAGATGCTAAGTAACTCCATCAAATGAGTCTTCCAAAAATATACTAGTCCATGCATGCCAGGCAACCCATGTTAATTATCCAATGCAGTACCTGAAAAAAATAAAGAGTTAAGCTACACAGTCCAGTAGAAAAAATTTATACCAATATCACATGCATATGAGCTAAGATGGTATTCCATACAAACATCAAAATATGACATATATAGGACCATAGGCAAAGCACATGAATAAACAAAGAGAATACGCTACATAGGCAGAGCACAAGAATAAACAAAGGAAATACGCTACACAATCTCATGATACCAATTTGTCCACACATTAACTCATTTGTCACATTCCACTACGCAAATGTATTGTCAATTTATCATCATTGAGTGTCAGGTTGTCGTTTCCTAGCATTCTCCCAAAAGAGGCTAGTCCATGCCTTCCCTAGCATTTCTCGAAAGGGGGCTAGTTCATATCATTCCTAACATTCCCTGAAGAAGACTAGTTCGTCTCATTCCTAGCATTTCTCGAAGGAGACTAGTTCAGTTTTCACATTGTTTAGGTGTCAACATATGTCAACATATCATAAAACAATCTTTCCTCATTCATCATGTGTCATTTAGTTTCATTTAACTTCAATAATTTGAAAAGAGCAAGTAACCAAAACATAATAATAACCCTTCTACTTTTACACCTCTACCCTTGATCATGCATAATATTACAAAGTAAGATAACACTCGGCATTAGAAAAGGCGAAAGGACTTTATACGACGAATAAAATAGTGTAGTACCAACAATCAACCCAATTGGATACATTTCTAATCAATTGGATGGAATGTCAGAAACACAAACTCATCCAGATGGAAGATGCAAGTCATCTGGATGAAATGCCAAAGTTAGAATAAGAGCACAAGTTCATTCGGATGGATGATTGAAGTCATTCGGATGAAATACCAAAATCTAAGATAGTTTACAAACTCATCTAGATGGATGATTAGAGTCATCCGAATGGATTACGACAATCTGAGATAGTGGACAATTTCATCCAGATGAAGTTCAAAAGAATGAATGAGCAGACAAGGTCATTCAAATGAGTTAAAAGGGTCATCTAAATGGGTTCAATTTTACGATTTTGCAACAGTGATAAGTTTTTCCAACACTCTCTGATTCTCAACTGTGGATCAAAATAGGTGCCAAACACATCATACACACATAGTAGAAGAGAGAAATCCCTACCTCAAGGCTGAATGGCAAGATTTGAGTTCCCTCCAAGAAACGCTAGCCTCAAATATTAAAAATCCCCAAATGAGCTTCATCCAAGAAAGAAAATGCCACGAAATGCAAAATATCAATGGAGTACAATGGATATGTTGTGGATCTTCGTGGAATTGAAAGTTTGTGCAAGAAATTTTGGGGGAGAGCTGAGGGAGAGAAAACGTATGAGGTGGAGAAAGAGAGAAATGAGTTTTTTCTCCTAACAAATCTCAACTCCAAATATAAATGAAAACAAATCCTGAAATTACATTTACCCCCTTATGTTATATAACATGCTTCAAAAAGCCCCCAAGGCTTAAGAAAATAAAATAAAATTTGGGTGTCTACATTATACCCTCCTTAAAAAAATTCATCATCGAAATTAAGTAAACGACATCGCTACCAATCATGCATCAACAATGCCAACTAATATGAAACAATTCCACAACTATCAAGTTCATAAGAAAAAAACATACAATGATCACGATGTGAACAAATGCGGGTACTTCTCTCTGACTTCATCATCTCTTTTCCATGTCGACTCTTCTTTGCCTTGATTACTCTGCCAAACTCGAACCAATGTTATCGTCTTATCCCTCAACACTTACTCGCGAGAATCTAGGATACGTATCGATTTTTTCCCATATGATGCATTGGTTTCTAATTCAAGTTTGGACCACTCGAGTACATTCGACAAATTTGGCTCGTATGTTCTCAACATTGATACATAGAACACATTGTGAACTCTTGCTAGCTTTGGCAGTAAAGCCAAATGATACACGACTTCTCTGATCCTCTCGATAATGTTAAACAACCCGATATATCATGGTGAAAGTTTACTCTTTCGTTCAAAACGTGATAAACCCTGTCGTGGTGATATCTTCAAAAACACATGGTTCCCCACCTCGAATGATAATGGGCGATGATGATGATTGACATAGTTCTTCTGTCGACTTTGCACAGTCAACAATCTTTGACGGATTATATTTAGTTGTTTGGTTATCTTCTCTTTAGAGGCCAAAAGTCATTGGCAAATTACTTTCATACACTCGGTAGTCTTCCCAATCAAGTCCGGTCCCGTGAAAATTGCTTCTCCCAATTCAGTCCGACACACAACGATTTACACGGCCTCCCATACAAAGTATCATACGATGCCATCTCGATACTAGATTGATAACTATTATTGTACGCGAATTCGACGAGCGACAAATGATCCTCCTAACTACATCGAAAATCCATGACATAAGCCTAAAATATATGTTGAAGAATCTGTATCATTCATTTTGATTGTCCATCTGTCCAAGGGTGATACGCGGTGCTAAACAAAAGACTGTACCAAGTGCTACTTGTAAGCTCTGCCAAAAATGTGCAGTGAATCGTGGGTCTCGATCAGTTAAGATGGATAGGGAAATCCCATGAAGTCAGATAATCTCTTGAATATATAATCGACTAAGCTTTCCAATCAAATTGGTCACCTGAATCGGTAAGAAGTGAGTTGTCTTTGTCAAACAGTCCACAATTAGCCATATAGCGTTATGTCCCCTAGGCAATCTCGGTAAACCTAAAATAAAATCCACCATGACGTTCTCCCATTTCCATTTGGCTACAGAAGGCAAATGTTGTAATTTCCCGGCTGGTCGTTGATGCTTAATTTTAACTTGTTGGCACATTAAGACACTTCGATACAAAAGTCACCACATCTCGCTTCATTTTGGACCACCAAAATTGCTGACGAAAATTATGATACATCTTTGTTCCTCCAAGATGAATGGCTAATAGTGAATGGTGAAACTTTTAGCAAAATCTCTTCTCGACATGACACGGGTAGAAACAGTCTCCTCCAAAAACGTAGGCTTTGATAGGCATAGATCGTCCATCTCTCTCGTGCATTTCCACTAAGGAACAGTGTACGCAAATTTCCCGCTTCTTCATTGGTTTGTTGAAACTCAATCACTCAAGTCAATAATGTAGATTGAACTATCAAGTTGCATAAGCTCACTACTCTATCCCAAGCTTCCTCGAAATATAATGCACACAATTCCAAGTATTACATCATCTTCCTCTCTAATTGCCAAACTCGCTAAGCTAGCCCGCTTTCTACTCAAGGCATCCGCTACTACATTCGCCTTACCCGGATGATATTGGAGATCAAAGTCATAATCTTCTATGTGTTCCATCCACCTGCGTTGCCTAAGGTTCAATTCTTTTTGGGAGAACAAATGCTTCAAGCTCTTGTAGTTGAAAAAGATTTCAAACTTTTCACCGTACAAATAATGCCGCAAAATCATCAAAACAAAAACAATGGCCGCAAGTTCAAAGTCGTGTGTGGGATAGTTTTGTTCGTGTGTTTTCAATTGTCACAACCCATATGCCACCACTCTTTCCGTTTTCATCAACACGCATCCAAGTCCTTTCTTCGAAGCATCACTATAGATAGATTAGCAAACTCTTCGTTTGGGCACAATCAAAATTGGCGCACCAGTCAAACGCTTCTTCAACTCTTCAAATGTTGCCTCACAAGCGTCGTCCCATACAAAACGCTTCCCCTTACAATCGTGTCACCAGAGTCGCCAGACAAAAAAGGTCAAGGACAAATCGACAATAATATCCGACCAAACCCAAGAAGCTATGAATGTCAAAGACATTCTTTGATCATTGCCAACTCATAATTGACTCTATCTTCCTAGATCAATGAACACGCCGCCATTCAAAATAACGTACTCCAGAAACTTAACTTCGGACAACCAAAACTCACGCTTACTAAGTTTGGCAAGTGATGCTCTCTCAAAAGTTCAAGAACAACGACAAAATGAGATTGGTGCTCCTCCTATGTAGGCCAGTAAATCAAGATGTCATCGACAAAAACCATAACGAATCAATCAAGATACATATGGAAAATACATTTCATAAGTTCCATGAATGTTGTCTGTGCGTTAGTCAATCCAAAGGGCATAACTACAAACTCACAATGCCCATATCGCGTATGAAAAGCGATTTAAGGGATGTCTTGTTTGCGGACCCTCAATTGGTGATAATCCGATCTCAAGTCGATTTTCGAAAAATAAGTCGCATCCCGAAGTTGGTTAAACAAGTCGTCAATCCCAGACATCAGATACTTATTGTTAACATTTACACTGTTAAGTTTACGATAATTGATACACAAACGTAGTGATCCATCATTCTTCTCTGCAAACAAGATTGGCACTCTACACGGTGATGTACTAGGGCGAATAAATCTCAAATCCTGTAAATCTTGCAATTGCGTGTTCAACTCTTTCAACTAGGCTGCTGGAAAATGATAAGAAGACATAGAGATATGGATAGTTCCGAGAAGTAAATCTATTGTGAACTCAACTTCTCTCATGGGAGACAAACCGGACAACTCTTTCGGAAACACATCTAAAACATTGCAAACCACTAGCGGTAACTTCCCACGTGCGGGTACGTCTTCATCCAAAATCAAACTCTCCAATAAAGCATAAATAGACTCACGCTCGTGAGGTCCACATAAGTAAGGCTCCAATGGTTTCCGACGCTCCTCAAAGAATTCAAAACAACCACCATCGGGTGAACAAATACAGACCCTATGCTTGAATGTGAAGAGTGGACACCAATCCATACCAAAGATAAGGTCAAATCCTGACATGTCCAGAACAATAAAGTTAAATGTGAAACGCTAATCGAGAATGACACGCTCGTAATCTCTACAAATACGGCCAAGTGGCGATCTTCCTCCAATAGGTGTTATAACAAACAATGGAGGATTAAGACATTCGGTTTCCAAGTCCAAAACACACACAAATGATGCAGTAATAAATGCATACGATGCTCTAGAATCAAATAGAACTCTTGCAAAGGAGTTGAACAAAAGAAATGTACCTATTACAACAGACTCCTCCGAAACTTGAGAAGTAGAATGTGGAACAACAAATGTAATATTGAAAATCCTCCCCTGAGTATGTTGACACTGTGTAAATCTGCCCCTCTGCTCGGAATGCTGATTAGTTGCCATAAAACTCGCTCCACTCTCAATTTGAGAACCTTGACTAGAAGTGGTCTGAAAGAAGTGACACTGTTACTGCTGTCTCTAAGAGCCCCGAAACTACCGTGCCCGAATTTTGATTGCTACACAAAATCCACGTCACTACGTACTCTCGTTCCCCAAGGAAAATTTCTTAGCATGTGGTCCGCTTGGCTGCAAGTGTAACAAACCTTCAGAGGCGCAGAACACTAAGCACAAAGATGACTGTGTTGGTTATATCGATAACATTCAGTTGGTGGTCTAGAAGTGTTACTCCAAGTATCCGAAGAAGTTGGTAGTCTAAGGTTGGATTGGACATGCAAAGTCTGAAATGATTCCTTCTCCCTTTTGCACCTTTGGCTCATAGAACTGTCCGAAGAAGAACCCAAACTAACAATAGACTTTCTTAGTTCCCAAATCCTCGGATTACTTTGTGCATCCCTTTGTAACTCTACGCTTCTAGCACACTCCATGATCTCGGCAAACCTTATCTTATGCTGGCTCACCACATGCCTCTTGACCGAAGAGTGAAGACCCTTATCAAAATAGCGACATTTTCCATCTTCCGAAGCCACTGGCTCCGACGCAAAACAAGACAAAGATTGAAACTTTGAAGCGTACTCCAAAATAGCCATAATGCCTTGCTTCAACTTCTCAAATTACTCCCTCAATTGCTCATGGTATGACTCAAAGAAGTAACGATCTTCAAAGAGGACCTTGAATTCGGCCCAAGTCAAGTTCTTGACATCCAGTTCATTGGCTTGATAAGTCATCCTAGCGGCCATAGCAACCTTCCGTACTTCTAAAATGGATTCTCAGTATTCATTCGCCTCTCCGGTAAGTTAACACACTATTATCAGGACCCTAATATCGTCCTACGTAATCATCAATGTGTTGAAAAGCTTTTGAATCTCAACAAGCCGATGGTTGGCTATTAGGAAGTCGCCACTTTCACTAGTAAACTATGGTGGATTCAAATGACGAAACTCTCTCATTGCATCTATAGCTCGGTTGTTAGCGCTTGCTTTATATGTTAGATTCAAGAGATTGGACTTGGTGGGAGCCAAAACAAACTCTCTCACAAAAACACCCAGGGTAATAGGTGATTCTATATTCTGCCCAAACCCCTTGTTAGCATCCCCAAGCGGGACCTCTACCCATCGACTAACCTCACAATCCATAGATTCCTCATGGTTGCGTAAACAATCTTGATGCCCACCCC
This sequence comes from Arbutus unedo, assembly GCA_014822125.1. Classification (NCBI taxonomy): domain Eukaryota; kingdom Viridiplantae; phylum Streptophyta; class Magnoliopsida; order Ericales; family Ericaceae; genus Arbutus; species Arbutus unedo. Next base: position 10,636 of record JABCMJ010007146.1, read on the forward strand.
GTCCAATTTCATGTCTCGGAGGATTAATAGAGCAAGATTTATCAAGCCCAATGACTATCATCGTGAGGTTCAAGCCTCTAATATCCCCAATACGCGTCAACTGTTAGGGTTTTTATACTAAAAGCCATGACTTTATGTAATTGATTAATATTTACTTAAATTATTTAAATAATTATTTCTTTTCTTGATGAGAATCTTTATGAGCAATGTTTGCATTATATCTTATCATATGGTGCATGAGTGTCTCTTATTCTACATAGTAGATAATCTGATGTGTAGAGTTTGACTTACACACAGATGATCAAATTATCGATTATTGTACAATATGAGTCTTTGGTTCATAGTCTTAGGTGAGACTGGACATTCCACCAATAGGACTATAACACAATGTTTCAGTTGGACTGTCTTGACTATGAAAAATAATATAGTTTTAACTTACTGTGTTAGTACACTTTGTGTGTATTGAACAAGATCACTTTGAGGTAATTGTATTTATACTGACAATATAATACAATTCGCACCTCTCAGTTATTATAAATGCTTGTGCTCTTAATCCAAAGATAATTAATGAATGTGTATATTTAATGTTGTTGACTTTGATTCTTTATAGAGTGAGGCCTTGTAGGCCAATAGTCTCAATGAGTTGGGTCATAATATTAAGTTTATGACAACTGTTAAATATTAATGGAATCCGGGTCCTTTTTTAGGGATTGATAATATCCTCCTGAGGAAACGTATAAATTTTGATCATGTCAAACCTTGTAGGTGGATATTAGTATCCGACATAACGAATAAGTTAAATGAAAGGTCTCAAGGAATTTTACAAATGTTGATTAAATAAATTATCAGTAATTTATTTTAATTAACGGGTATTTGTAATCTTAACGTGTAATAACATAGAGCTCAAAATATAATTTTGAGATATAGGAAGGGAATGCAATTATAATTCTATAGTGGTATGAATTGAAATTTATATAATTTAAAATTAATCCGGGTTGAATTAGAAATCCTGAATCATATTGGAAGCCCAGCTCATACTTTTCCTGGGGTCCCTATCGTTGCCTATATATACACTGTTATGCCTTCTAGGCGAGACACACAACTTAATACTCGAAATATTAAAAGAGGTTATGTGAAGGCAAGGAGTTCATGTTTTTGAAGCCACACTCAGTTTGTGATCAAGGTGCAAGAGAATTACGGTACAAGATGAGCAAGATCATTCCAGCCGTGCTCAAAGTTTGATCAAGATCAAATTATGAAGATTGTCGAGATCAAACTAGAGAGATCTTGAAGGTCTGAATCTTAGTTCCTCCTAGTAGGGTTTAATTTTTTTTTTTTTTGGAATAATCTATGCGCATTCATCACTAGGTCTCGGGAATCGATCTCTAACATCAACAATACTACATTACTCAACAAAATAAAAAATAAAATACCAATGAATGTTATGCACACAAGCACACACATGCCGTGCCAAAATAAAACGATTTTGAGCCCATGAGACAAGATATCTCTCCATGGCCTCAAGGTATTCTAGCATTAGCTCTGATACTAAGTTGTCACGCTCTCGATTTTTAATTCAATAAACTATATCGTTTAATCAATAAAATCCTCACAGAGAAACCAATAATCCCAAAGTTGTTTCATTCATGATATGTTGGTAATGTTCTGATTCCAAATTGGATTGCAACAAAATAGGCACTTCAGCCTAAAAATCATAAAAAGATATCCTTCCACAAATTCGAAGTTCATTTCTAGTAAAAAAAAAGAAGGCAAAATAAAGTAGAAGTCACATTGCATATATCAAAAGAAAGTAGTAAAAAGATCCTAAGCAACTCCGATAAATGAGTCTTCCAAAAATATATCAATCCATGAACGCCGAGCTACCCATGCTAATGATCCTAGGCGGTACTTGAAAAGAATAAAGGGTTGAACTATACAATCCATTAGGAAAATCAATATTACATGCATATGAGATGAGATGGTACTCCATAGGAACATCAAGATATGGCATAGATAGGACCATAGGCAATGCACAAGAATAAACAAATAGAATACGCTATACAATCCCATGATACCAATTTGTCCATACATTAACTCATTTGTTACGTTCCACTACTCCAATGTCTTGTCAATTTATCATCGTTGAGTGTCAGGTTGTCATTTCCTAGCATTCTCCCAGAGGAGTCTAGTTCATGCCATTCTTAGCATTTTTCGAAAGCGGGCCAGTTCATATCATTCCTAGCATTCCCTGATGAAGACTAGTTCATCTCATTCTTATAACTTCTCGAAGGAGACTAGTTCAATTTTCACATTGTTCAGGTTTCCACGTAAAGCAATAATTACTCATTCCTTATGTTTCATTTAGTTTCATTTAACTTCAATAATTTGAAAAGAGCAAATAATCAAAACATATAAAGTACCATTATACTTGACACATCTACCCTTGATCTTGCATAATATTACACCGTAAGATAACAACTAACATTAGAAGAGGTGAAAGGACTTCATATGACGATTAAAATAGTGTAGTACCAAAAATCAACCCAATTAGACAAACTTCTAATCAACCGGATGGAACACCAGAAACACAAACTCATTCGGATGGAAGATACAACTCATTCGGTGAAATGCCAAAGTTAGCATCAGAGCACAAGTTGATCCGGATGGATGATAGAAGTCATCAGGAAATACCAAAATATGAGACAATTTACAAGCTCATTTGGATGGATGATTGAAGTCATCTAGATGGATGACCACAATTTGAGACAGTGAACTATTTCATCCGGATGGATGAATAAGTCATCTAGATGAAGTTCAAAGGTATGAATGAGCAGATAAGGTCACCAGATGAGTTAAAAGGGTCATCCGAATGGGATTAAATGAATTTCTTGATTTTACAACAGTGATTAGCTTTTCCAACACTCTCTGATTCTCAACCATGGATAAAAAACGGTGCCAAAACACTTCATAAACACACAATAGACGAGAGAAATCCCTACCTTAAGGTTGAATGGCAAGATTTGAGTTCCCTCCAAGAAACCCTAGCCTCAAATGTTGAAAAATCCTCAAATAAGCTTCCTCCAAGCAAGGAAATGCCACCAAGTGCGGAATATCAACGGAGTACAGCAAACATGTGGTGGATCTTGGTTGATTGAAGGTTTGTGCGAGAAATTTTGGTAGAGAGGTGATAGAGAGAAAATGTGTAAGATGGAGAGAGAGAGAGAGAGAGAGAGAGAGAGAAATGGATTTTTCTCCTAACAAATATCAACTCCTGATATAAATGAATGAAAACAAATCCTTAAATTACCTTTACCCCCTTGTGTTATATAACATGCTTCAACAAGCCTCTAAGGCTATCATTCAACTATACATGTGCCTCAAATCACATCGTACACTTAGACATAAAGCTCAATAATGTTTCGAACATTAGTATTAAAATGAATCTTTTTTCGGTTCCCTACATAGAAGCTCTTGCCTGTTTGCTCCTACGAGGAGTTATGCTCTAGTGTTGGTCGCTGAGATGACTCCGTACGAGCCATGGTAATTGGGTCCAGCTTTCCATCATATTTCTTCTGCCCGGGCAAAAATGTTTTTCAAACTAGCTCTTCGAGGTTAAATTTTGGTGGTTTAACCTTCTTTCTATGCGGTTTTGCTAGATGTTTTTGGCTGTTGGCCAGCTTAATCAATGCTTCTTTCCTTCTTCCTTCCACGAGGTCTAGATCCTTTGTTAATAATAGTCTAACATTTTCTTCCAGTCTAAAGTCTATGATTTTCATGGTTGGGAGGCTAGCCTCAATTGGGATGACTTCTTCCACTTCACAGGTTAGACCAAAAGGGATTTCGTTGGTGGCTCGGTGTTGAGTTGTCCGATAAGCCTATAGTATCCTCGAGAGTTCTTTACCCATCTTCATTTGGCGTTTTTCCAGTAGACGTCCCATTAGAGGAGCTTGAGGGTTGGGAGAATGACAGAGGAAAAGCAATGAAGGAAGTTAATTGCCACCCTCGTGGGGTGGGCTGACATCCCACCAAGACTAGGTAGGGTGCCCCTAACATAATATTCTGCGATACAAGGGGGGGAGATTAAGGTACTCAAAGAGAAGTTGGAGGGTGTTATGAAGCCAATCTAGGAGAAAGGGTAGGGAGGAGATGTTGGGCAGGTGCCAAAGGCAAACCTGCCATTCACAGAGACAGTGATGGCTAGGCCTCTTCCTCCAAAATTTAGAAGCCCACAAATGGATATGTTTGATGTCTTAGGGGATCCACTTGACCATTTGGAAACTTGCAAGGTTTTTTGACCTTACATGCAATCTCGGAAGAGGTGATGTGACGGGCCTTCCCCACTACTTTGAGAGGCCCAGCCCGAGCCTGGTTTGAAAAACTCAAGACTGAGTCGGTTGACAACTTTGAGCAACTTAGCCACCAGTTCATTAGTCATTTTTACAATGGCCGACGCCCTCGCCGTTTGGCCACCTTTCTTCTGAATGTAAAGCAATGCAGGGATGAGTCACTATAAGATTACCTTATGCGTTTTAATGATAAAGCTCTCCATGTGGAGAGATTGACGATAAGATAGCTCATAACTATGATGGGAGACTTCAACAAACTCAATTGTTTTACCACTTATCAAAAAGACCATTGACGACTATGGCTGAGTTAATGGTGAGGACTTCGCAACATATGAATGCAAAGGATGCCATGACCCCACACAATGACATAGCAAAGGAGGTTGACAGGAGTAAGCCTGAGCAAAAAATTAGCAAACAACATGACAAACGTGAGCCCCTAGGGGGGGGGGGGTGGGGGAAGAAGAGAATAAGAGGATCCAAGAGAGGTTTAAAAGATTCACTGCACTAACTGCTCGAGTGGAGCAGGTCCTGATGCAAATAGCCAATGATCCAAAGGTGTGCTGGTTTAAGAATCTCAAGTCGGACGTAGTAGGAGGGATGAGAGGACATACTGCCAATTTTATCGTGATCATGGCCATGACACAATTGATTCTTTTGATTTGAAGAGAAAGATTGAGGAGTTGGTTTAGAGGGGGAGGCTAAACCTATTTGTGATGGGGCGTCAGAATTGGGGTGAGCCACATTGGGTTGAGCAGAGTAGATAGGCCGAGCACAGGGAAGAGTGCCCTCGAGATAGAGAGATGGAGCCCACCCAACCCATAGGCAAAATAAGGATGATCTCTAGAGGGTTTGTCGGAGGAGAGAAAACCAACTTGTCTAGGAAGGCTCATTCAAAAAGGTTAAAGGCATAGGGGGAAGCAGAGATAATGATGATTGGTAGACCACAAAAAAAAGAGGAAGCTAGAGGAGCAACTGATAAGTTTCTCTGAGGAGGAGGCTAGGAGGTCCAACAACCTCATGATGGCCCTTTGGTTGTAACAACGGTAATGGAGAATTACATGACGAGCAGGGTGCTGATCAACAATCGAAGTTCGATCGACATTCTCTTTGTGACAACATTCAGAAAGATGGATATCAAGACCACCAGATTACAACCCATACATTTACCACTGGTCGAATTCTTTGAGTGTGAGTTCACACTTAGCATGACTCCAAAGTAAACAACCATGATGGTCAAGTTTTTGGTCATGGATTGCCCATCGGTTTACAATGCCATTTTGCTACAGACCGCCCTTAATAGCATGAGGGCGATCACTTTTACTTATCAATTGGTGGTTAAGTTCCTGATGAAGAACAAGAACGGAGATCAGTGAGGGGATTAGACGGTGACCAGAGAGTGCTACGTGGCCACCCTTAAAGAAAGAGGGCCTTAGGAAATGCTAGTGATTGATGCGTTGGTGATGTGAGATAAGAAGGAAGAAAGAGGTGGGGAACTAGCAGAGGTGCTGGAGCTAGTACAATTAGAGAAAGGGAGGGAGGATAAGGTGGTGCGAATTAGAAGAGGGTTCCTCTCTAGTTTAAAGAGTCCATTGATCTAGTTCCTTAGGGACAACACTGACATATTTGCCTGGTCATATGAGGACATGACAGATATCAATCATTGAGTTATGTGACACCATCTCAAGGTTGATCCAATCAAGCAACAACCCATAGTCTATGGTGGTGAGAAGAGAAAGGCAATAGAGGCAGAGAGGGAAAAATTGGAGAAAGCAAGCTACATCCATGAGGTACATTATCAGGAACTAGCTGGCCAACATTGTTCTGGCAAAGAAACCACTGTAAGCAGAGGTTGTGCGTGGACTTCACAGACCTGAACAAGATGTGCCTGAAGTAGCTACCCATTTCCATGGATAGATCAATTGGCGGGAACAATCTCGGGCCATGAGCTGCTCAATTTCAAGGATGCATTCTCGGGGTACAATAAAATCTTGATGAACCTCGCTGACCAGAAGATAACTGCCTTCATTACTAAGTGAGGGATGTTTTGCTGCAAAGTTATGACATTCTAGTTGAAGAACACGGGGCCACCAATAATGCCTCATTAATAGGATGTTCAAGCACCAGATTGGGAGAAACATAGAGATATACGTAGATGACATGCTAACAAAGAGCAATGTCGCAACTAACCATCTGGCTGACTTAGGGGAGACTTTCAAAGTGCTGAGCCAATACAAAATGAAGTTGAATCTGACGAAGTGTGCCTTTGGATTAGTAGAAGAGAAGTTCTTGGATTTTCTAGTTAGTCAAACGGGAATTGAGGCTAACCCAGAAAAGCTACAGGCTCTTCTTCACATGCAGCCTCCCAAAACAGTGAATGAGCCTAGTGTCTGATAGGGCAGGTTGCTGCACTGAATTGATTTGTTAGCAGAGCAATGGACAATTTTTTACCCTTCTTCAAAACTCTAAGGAAAGCTTTTGGGTGGACCCTTGAGTGTGAAGAGGCCTTCACCCGATTGAAGGAGTACTTGGCCTTTGTGTCATTGTTATATGGTGCAGTGACGGGTGGAGATCTATACTTATAATCAACAACTTCAAACTCAATGCTCAGCAAAGCCTTAGTTAGGGAGGAAGGTGGAGTTCAAAAACTAATATACTACGTTAGTCGGGCTTGCCAGAGGCCGAAAGGCAAATATTCAAAGATCGAGCAATTAGCATTTACTCTAGTTATCGCGGCTCGACAATTTAGACCTTACTTTAGTGCTCACTGATCAACCATTGAAGCAAGTCTTCTAGAAGCCAGAGACCTCTCTGATCCTGGTCAAGTGATCAGTTGAGCTCGGAGTCTTTCGGAAGCCAGAGACCTCCACAATCCTGGTCAAGTGATCAGTTGAGCTTGCTGAGTTCGACATAAGATATGAACCAAAAAGGACAACAAGGGGCAAGTAGTGACTGACTTCCCAGCAGAAGTGATGTGGAAAGTTGAAGAAGGTGCAGGGACAGAGGTGACAGAGCAGGTGGTCGAACACACGGACACAACCAACGTCGATTAGCTTTAGGCCATTAATGTGGACAGGTTTGCGGGGATGATTAGTATTGATCTCTCCATATGGGGACACATTGGAGTATGCCCTCCGGTTCTAGTTCAAAGCCACCAATAATGAAGTACAGTACGAGGATGCCTTAGAAGGGTTAAAGGGTGTTTGAAAGTGTGGACCAAGGCACATAAGGTTATGCAGCGACTCACAACTGGTGGTCTCTTAGGCAACCCGAGGTAGCTATGGACTGGGATGAAAGAATGCAGAAGTACAAGGAAGCCCTAAATCGAGCAAAGAAGTCCTTCAAACTAGTGCATATTGTGCAAATACCCAGAGAGCAAAATAGCCGAGCGGATGCATTGCCTCAGTTGTCTAATGCACTGGATGGGACTTTGAGTCCAGTTGCTCGTGTTAAGTGCTTGCTCGAGCCAAGCATCAACTAGTTCTAGTACGAGGTGAACGTGATTCAGGTGTGCATGGTGTGGGCCAAGTCCATACTCCAGTAATTGAAGGACAACGAGCTACCAACTGATCGGGCAGAGGCAAGGAGGGTAAGTAACAGGGCAAGCATATACACATTTTAGAACAACATCCTGTACATGGGGGCCTATTCCATATATTACTCATGTGTCTCTTGGAACATAAAGGTTGTATGTTTAGCGAGATATCCATGAGGGGATTTGTAGAAAACATTATGGTGATAGAGCTCTCAATGGGGATCCGACATAACAAGTTTGGGCTTTGGGATGACCAACGAAGAACAAGCCTCTTAGATCGACCAGAAACTTCTAGGCCAAGACATCACTGATTGACCTTACATGCGCATCCCCGATCGGCAAGCTTCTACCCAAATCTTTTCCAAACCATGCAGAGAATGTAGAGTAGGGGAGGCGCTACATAGTTACCCCTAATTGCTTGAGTAATTCCGAGGTTGACACCTTATATCTCTGGGCATCCCAAAGATGCTGTACATGGTCGGAGGAATGATCTACTCAAGATAGAATATGGGAACTTATGGTGGAAACTTGTCCACATTGAATTGCTTATTTTCTCAAGGTACTAAAACCTACCTCTAGCCACGAGATTGGGTGTGCTTTCATCTCTGTGGTCAATACACGTCTATTATCCAATCTACGTGCATTTTGACTTAATCGTCAGAGGATCTTTGGCTGGACAATCATCCCCGGTCACTGGACTTGTGTGTAAGAGCCAAAAGTAGGAGTTTCGAGTAGGTTACTGTTTTCCTGCACCATCAAGTAGTATAAAATATTTACTATCTAATGTCATTAAGTACCCAAATGAAAGCCACCCATGAACCTAACACAATCGCAACTCACTCACACACTGCAAACCAACACACCACTCACGCACACTACACCACAAATCCTTGGCACCCACACCCACCACCCCTGCACACGCCCACTATTGGGTTACCGCTATGTTCTTCTCCGTGTGAGATGGAACAAAAGTGAGAGGCATGTAAGATAGCTTCATATATATAATAGGGTAAATTGCATAATAGCATGATTTCTTTTACGATTATAAACAAAATTAATTCCAACTTAAGTAAACTTGCTTCACAAGGTTACTTGAACATGTGAGGACAAAAACTCTGCTGAATCACACATCACTTGAATATAAAACCCAACCCAAGTTTATGTGCTATCGAAAAGAAAAGATTAACAAGGGAATAGAAGCTTACAAGAGAATAAACTGACACCGTTGTTGACACCGAAAATCTAACGATTATTTTTGGGCTTCTCTACCTCTGCCTCACACGATAGTCTCCAACCCCATTCTTGTATGATTCCCCTTCGACAAAATCCTGAGTTTCTATATGTATAGAGCTTAAATGGACCACTTGAAATTTGGTAAAGAATAAGCCCAATCCGCAACAAAAATTAGTGGCCCAAAAATATCATTTTGACCCACTCACGCATATTCAAATTAGTAAACAATAAAATAGGAAATTAATTTTCACACACTCCTTTTAGCCTCATGCACTCCTTTTTTTTTCCTCATTATACAAAGTTACTGAAATACCCTTATATTATATAATCTTTATTCTTCTTGTGTCTTTATTCAATTTTTTTTGTATTTATTATTTTGGGGTATTTTTTTATAGCTTATTGGTTCGTCTCAACGAAAGAAATATAAAAAGTGTAAAACTACGTTCAAAAGATAAAAACAATTCACTAAAAACAAACTCTTCTTCTTAAGTCAAGGAGTCATTGACCAGAAAATAATTTTTTGGAATCGTCAAGATCAATCCCACCCTTTTTCAATTGGTCCACCATTTTTGGTGGTCCGACCAACCCCCACATCTTCTAGGATTGACCGGTCTGGAACTTCCATCATGTGGACACGTTTGGATTTTTCCTCCCTTCTAAGTACCATCAACATGCACTCTCGAGCAAATGCTTAGCTGCCCTTCACTGTTTAGAGTCCTTTCGGAGTGGGAAATTTGATCCTCTGATGGAGGGAAAGGATTGCCTCTAGACTACTAGTACTCGGTTGGTGTTGAACCCCCCCCCCCCCCCCCCCCATAATGTTGTTGTACATAAAGGGTATGCGAGTACTTAGAACTCACACTTCATTTTCATGCACGCTATCCAAACTGGAAGGAGGATCTTCCTGGGCAGTAGTTCTCGGTTGGTGTTGAACCCATACAACGCGGTTTTCATCTGTGTGAGATCTGACTTCTTGAGTTTGAGCTTCTCAAAGGTATTGTAAAACATGACCTCCGATGAGCACCCTGAGTCTACTAGTACTCGCTTGACGTCATACCCAGTGATGCGAAAAGTCAACACCAACAGTTCATCGTGCAGGTACTCGACCCCCTTCTTGTCTTCCTTAAAGAAAGAAATACTACTTTCGTGGGAGGTGGTGGCTTGTTCCATTTCTACCGTGCTGACCTAATGTACCTTGCTTTTGTTTTTCCCTTCGTGGATCTGCCTCTTGAGTTTGAATAGCCTCTCAAGTTTATGGGCCATGATTTCGAGCTCTCAGGTTCTTCTTTGTCATTGCCACATTGTCCTTCGTCTCGAGGATCTACGTTGAACTGCTTCAAATATCCATGTTGTATATGGTCTTTCACGCGCCTCTTCAGAGACAAACACTTCTTGGTCAGATGACTATGATCCTTGTGTAAAGAACAATACGCCTTTTGATCTCTCTGCTCAAGGTTTCCCCCCATCAATCTTAAGGCTTGAAAGTAGGGCTCTTTTTTAACTATTGTAGAATTCTGTGAATTAGCATGTTGAATTTTGTTCTTATTCGTCACTCTTCTTCAGGTTTGTTTCCCCATCACTTTGCCCCCTTTTGAGCTAGTTAGTCTTTGATCAGTGGTCCCTTAGGCTGATGTTTTTGTTCCATT
>JABCMJ010007150.1:0-26162 GCA_014822125.1 Arbutus unedo
TGGCCACTCATCACCTGCAAAGTGAGGCAGACTATTCATGGGATGTCATGAAGACCACCACCAATATTGAAACCATGTTTTGCAATCAGTTCAAGGACCTATTTTTTGAGAAATACTTCCCAACACCTATGAAGAAGGCCATGTTACAGCAATTTATGGTGTTGAAGCAAGGGACCATGAGCGTCATGCAGTATGTTTCTTAATTCAATGAATTCTGGGGGAATGCAACTACTATAGTGATGATTGATGAATCAAGAGCTCAAAGATTTGAATGGGGATTGAGTCCCGCCATCAGAAAAAATATTATGTCACATAGAGATATTTGATTCCCGTCAATACTAGGAATAGCGTTAGAAGGCAAATCAAGGGTCTAGAGGACAACAACAACAATAGGGGATTTGTTCAGAACATGCCCTAGACTAAGAAACCCATAGAGAAACTAACCTTAAACAAACCAGAATCCAACCACCCCAGAATAACAACTAGGATCAGAACCATGGACCCGTAAGGAACATGGCTGATATCACCTATTTTAATTGCAACTAAAAGGGCTAGCTAAGGAGAGAATGCCCACATCCACCCAAGCAGGAAGGACAACAAGGACAGCAGAACCAACAGAATAGGACAAGAAACAACAGCGGGCTACCTACTAGACAGAACATGCAGACCAATTGGCAGCCATATTGGAATCAGTATGTGGGAACAAACAAAGGAAACAGTAATCAAAATCAAGCTCTAGGAGGGGAGAATTTTTTCTTTGCAAGGATAGGAGGAAGAATACGATCATGCAGTGATTTACTTTCGTTTTATCCAGTACATGTGTGCAAACTCTATTTGATTTGGGTGCTTTGCACTCATTTGTATATGCTAAATGTGCTCGATCCTTGGGATTAGAAAATGAGGACTTTAAAATCGCCATGCATGTAACTTGACTATTAGGAGAATAGGTTTTGATTGGTAAAATCTATAGAGCAAGATAGAAGTTAATGGACTTCGATTGACTTGTGATCTATGAGTTTCAATATGGCTGATTACAATGTTATCCTCGGCATGGATTGGTTGTCTACCCATCGAGCAGTTATCGATTGTCATTAGAAGATCATAATAGCCAACTCACTTAATGAAACCTACTTTAAATTTAAGAGGGGTATGTAGGACCTAGAGTCAATGACACAAACCCGGTGGTACAATCAATTGGTAGGATGGATAGCAAGTTTGAAGTTGGAAGAAACCAATTGAGAAGACTTGGGATTACCAACTATAGTGTATGAGTTTGCTGATGTGTTTCCCAAGGAGCTATCAAGATTATCACTGAGTTTGGAGTTGGATTTCACTATCTAATTGCAACCAAGAGCTGCACCAACATCCATAGTTCCGTACCATATGGCGCTAGCTGAGTTATAGGAACTGAAGATGCAACTACAGGAGTTACCTTGCAAAGGTTATATCCAACCGAGCACATCGTTGTGGGGAGCACCGGTGTTATTTATCAAGAAGAAAGAGGGCACTCTGAGAATGTGTATCAACTATCGTCAACTAAATCGAGTTACGATTAAGAATCGATATCCCATCCCAAGAATAGATGATTTGTTCGAACAACTGGGAGGATCAACTTGTTTCTCGAAGATAGATTTGTGATCTGGATACCACAATTGTGAGTAACAGAGGAGGACATTTTGAAAACTGCATTCCAAACTTGATATGACCAGTATGAATTTGTGGTAATGTCATTCGGACTGACCAATGCACCAGTTGTATTTATGTGCCTAATGAACAAGCTCTTAGCACCATATTTGTACAAGTTTGTGGTAATATTAATCGATGACATTCTGGTATATTGCTTGATAGAACAAGAACACAAGAAACATTTAAGGATTGTATTGAAAGTTTTGAGAGAGAATCAACTCTTTGCCAAAAGCAAGTAATTGTGAGTTTTGACAAAAGGAGGAGAAATTTCTAGGACATGTTATATCAAAACAAGGGAATTCTGTCGATGATAGCAAAGTTAAGGAAGTTATGGACTAGAAGAGGCCTGCGTCAGTATTCGAGATCAAACGTTTCTTGGGAGTACCACCCGATTATTATTGGAGATTTATTTAGGATTTCTCTTTTTTAGCAAGACTCATGACCCACCTGACTCAGAAGGGAGTTAAGTTCAAGTGGAACGATGAATGCGAGAAGTCGTTCCGGGAATTGAAGAGAAGGTTGACTAGCGCGCCGATTTTGATCATTCCCGGGAGGAACATAGGCTACACCGTATATTATGACACTTTCAAGAAAGGATTGGAATGCGTGCTTATGCAGGAAGAGAAGGTGGTAGCATGTGGATCAAGGCAATTGAAGACCCATGAGAAGACTTAACCCACGCGTGACTTGTAATTAGTAGCAATTGTTTTTGCACTAAAGTCATGGCGTCACTATCTTTACGGGGTGAATTTCAAGGTCTTCACTAATCAAAAGAGTTTTAAGTACTTATTCACCAAGAAAGATTTGCATATGAGACAGAGAAAATGGGTCGAATATTTGGAAGATTTCAACTTTACTCTATCATACCACCCAGAAAAAGCTAATGTAGTAGCTGATGTTCTAAGTAGCAAGACTAGAGCAACAGTAGCAAGTTCGGTAGCTCAAGAAAGGATAATTGATGGAGTCTATGAGCGAGTTTTAATTGCAACCAGCAGAAGGATATGAAGGATCAAACTTGTTTCCTTTAGTAACTATGTTGTCATTGCATCACAAGATACTTCTGGTACAAGGGCTTGACCAGGAAGCAGCATTTATCAAACAACGGATAGCTACAGGTGAAGTGACTACATGATCGACGATCTATGTTGATGGAGCTTTGAGGTACCATTCGAGATTGTTTGCACCCGATATCAAAACATTATGGGAATCTGTGCTAAAGGCATTCTATAAGTCATGTTTTGTTCTTCATTTGGGAGGTAATAAGATGTACAAGGATCTCCGGAGACAGTATTGGTGGAACGACATAAAGAGAGATGTCGCCAAATTTGTTTCGACTTGTTTGACATGTCAACAAGTTAAGGCGGAACACTAGAAACCAGGAGAGATGCTTCAACCGTTGTCTATTCTAGGATGAAAGTGGGAACATGTCACGATAGAATAAAGCACTCCCTATTTCTGTAAAATTGTTAATTTATAGAAAAACATGAGTCAGAGCTTGAGTAGGAAGTCATATTGAAAATATCGACATATTGAATAAAGCATGCTCACATCAATAATATAATATGCATAATTGCAATATAACCCGTCGACTAAACATCCACAACACTATCATGATCTCATGCGACTTATGCATAATTTTGACAGTCTTGTACCGCGGATAGCCCACATTAGAGACCCTATCATAGAGTTCACGGGTTTCTCCGACTGTCAACCACCTCTTTACCTGATTGTTTAACGGTCTTTTACCGGAAGAATCACAAAAACTCCAAGTAGAGTTTACGAGCTACCAGACCGACGGGACATCTCCTACCCAGTATCTGACATCCATGTATGCTCATATGTACTAATATTAACTAATTTCAAACTTAAACACTAGCCATAAAATGGACTGGAAGGCAATAAACATGTTGGAAAGAAAAAAAATATATATATTCGATTTTTCAATAGGTCGCTCGAGTGGATAAAGCTATATATAGTTACGTTCAACCTTAAAAATTCTAAAACGTTATAATTTATAATTAGAAATTTTGAGTCCAATGTACTATACTCTACAATCTTTCAGACAATAGGTAATAGGTTAAAAATGGAATTCAAATGATACTGTCTGTCGGTTCAAAGTTGGATACCTTATTTTGAAACACCAAAATTATTTCGTCAAATTCAATCAAAAAATTAATTTTGCTCGATTAAAAATAAGATGCAAAATATATATATTTTTTGAAACTCTATGTGCCTAGTTTTAAACAAAATAAACGATGCGTAATTTCGATACTCTCGCTAAAAGTTATGCTCGTTTTACCAAAATGTGTCAGTGCAGACAGAATAGGTGCAAAATCTGTTGTAGCTCAGTCATGATTTTTTGTAGAATTTTGTACTTTAAATTTGGATTCCAAAGTTTAACCGAACACATTAGACATATACATAAACGCTCAGTAAAAATTTTAGAAATTTTAGAAATTTTAGAATAACCCTAACGAAAATTTTCTAAATTAGATTATCGTTGTGTTCTATTTTTTTTAGATTATGTTACTTGCAAATAACCTCATTTTGGCCTTCGTTACTGCAACTTAACTATCTAAAATATCCCAAAAACTACACAGAGCATGCATAACTTAATCACACGTCAAAAACAAAAACAACATATATATACCACTGAATTTAACTTGATCTACGCAATATTTCAATGTAAATCAATATGAAATCCTATCACAATTGATAAAAACGTAAAAAACAGTAGAGTGCTTGGAAGACCCACGAACTCTCAACTAAGGAAAGCACTCGATTCCCTCTACAACTTCCAAGTTGATCTCATTGCACGAATCTTCCATCCAGGCACCCGTTCTTCTTCCTCAAACAAAACTAGGATTTATAGAGCTCTAGAAAATCTGTCTACGTTTTATAAAAAAACTGATTTAGGGTTTTCTAATCATTTTATGTTAAAATTTAGGTTAATTACATTAATTTTCCTCAAACTACCACAACCTTCGCATCAAGTCTCAACGTTATAATCCATTACGATTAAGTTACAATTAAATATTAAACTCAAAACCACGAGTTTTCAAATAAACTAAAAATAATAAAAGCAAAATATTAAACCTCGGGTCCTCACACTTGAAGATATGTTGTGCAAATGTATGCTAGACTTTCTAGGTCATTGGCAACGACACTTGTCATTGGTCGAGTTCTCATACAATAACAGCTATCAGACTAGCACAGAGATGGTGCCATATGAAGCATTGTATGGACTACTTTGTCAATCTCCCATTTGTTAGATTAAGGTAGGAGAGATTAGTTTTTTGGGACCGAAGCTGGTTTAAGAAACGACTAGGAAGATCAAATTGATTAAGCAATGACTTTTGACTGCTCAAAGTAGGCAGAAGAGTTATGCGGACAATGTAAGTTTTCTTTAATGGTGTTAAACAAATAACAACCTACTTTTATGTCAAGATCTTGAACTATTATGATCTCACAAATTAAAACATTATGCGGAAATAAAATAATCAAGAACGACGTATCCGGATCCATAAAGATGATCGACATATTTAGATCTATCCTTGTAAATCTTAAACACCTCTACAATTATCAATAACATCCATGATTTTACAAATAGCATTAAGTGATGGGTGCAAGACAGGTTTCTCTCACTTAATTTATTTTCTAGCAATTAGTCACCTTAATTTGATGGAAGACCAGATGTATTTTTATAGGTAGGGAAGGGGACCAGTTTCCTAAATGAACTGTAATTTTTACTTCCCATTAAAGTAGAAGTCTTATTGAAAACTAGTTCATCTACTGACCAATCAAATAAAGATAAGGGTCTAAAGATTGTATAGACAAAGATAAGGAGTCCTGTTGAACCTCTAATTATAAAGATAAGGAGTCCTGTTGAACCTCTAATTATATATAGGACACTCATAATAAGCAGACTAATTTATTGACTAAATAAAAATTAGTCTTATAGACAAAAGAACGAGACCATTGACTTTCAGTGTTGGCGATTATGTTTTCTTGAAGATCAAGCCAAGGAGAGGATTACCCGGTTTGGTAAGAAGGGAAAGTTGATGCTGAGGTACATCGGGCCGTTCGAGATTCTTGAGAAAATTGGAGAAGTTGTTATCGGCTCACATTGCCACCTCAGCTCGACCGAGTACATAATGTGTTTTGTGTGTCAATGCTGAAGAAGTACATTGCATTGCCAACTCACATTATGAATTGGCAAGATGTTATATTGGAAGAAGATATGACTTATGAAGAGAAATCCATTTAGATTCTGGACCTTGGCGAAAAGAACTTGAGAGGCAAGACCATTAAGTTGGTCAACGTTCTTTGGAGATATGGAAATCTAAAAGAGTCAACATGGGAAAGAGATCATGTTATGCAAGTAAACCACACGGAGCTGTTCAGTTTTGATAAGCTTGTGTAATTTTGAGGACGAAATTTCTTAAGAAGGTTACGTTGTAATAAGCCGGGATTTTTCGATAAAACAATAATATAAAAGTAATGATAATAAAAAAATATTTATTAATTTTGAAATACAAATAATGGGTGTTTAATTTTCTATAATCATGTGATGCTTGGGAATCAATAATCATTGATTTTTTTTTCTCTCAAAAGCCTTTTAGACAACTTAATTCCATTAAGTGAATTTAATCTTAAACAGTCTAAGGCTCCATTTGGCCTGGATGAATTGATGGATTATTGAAGTTTTTGAAAAAAAAGTTGAAGGGTTTTGGGCTAAATTATTTAGCAGTTTTCTTTGAATTCCTAGTGCATTACGTACTAACGTGGCAACATAAGGATATTTTGTGAAATACCCAAATACCCCTCATACATTTGCAACCAATGTGTAGGTAGAGAACTTAAGACATCCAACACCTCCACATCCCCACATTTCGTCCAAACCCTACTTCATTGTCGTCGTCCCACCATCTTCAAATATGTTCGTCCTCTCCACCATCTATGGTCCACCGGCACCGATTGAGAGCTTTACATGTCTGTTTGTCGCCTTTTTCCTATCTTCTGTCGGAGACGGAGGTTGGGTGGCTGTTAGGCGAAGGTAAGTACGACATCTCACAATGGCGACTCTAACACGGATCCGTACTAGATCTTTCACAATATACCACCATAAACGCCCTATAAGTCTCCCAATCTTGAATTTGGAGTGCGTAGTTAGAGCGATTCGTAGGCTACTTTTTTTGGACTGGATTTGGAACCAGATGGTTTCAACATGGGCATACGAAAACATCTTTTTTTGGTTTGTTTTTTGCCATAAGGGTATGTCAAAGATATTTCATTCTTCTCTTACTGTCAATAAATCTTTACTTGCGTTGTATGTATGCGTGATTGGTTGGAATTGGGTACTTGTTTGTACATGTTTTCAAGAGTATTATCCTTTAGGTTGGACACGTGTGTCATCCACCACTACCCCCTTGTAATGAATCCCCTCGTACTATTGTAAAATTAAGCATTTTTATTGGTAGATGGTGGTGAGTTTGAAGGATTTGTGGACTGATGTTAAGTAATTGAACACCAGTTAGAAAATGAATGACAAAGACACAAGGAATTTTTATAATGAACTGTCAAGAACAAAGATTTGATAAGAAATAGTGTAAAAATGAAGCTGACCTAACTAATACGATTGACGACATAGATTTTGTGGCCGTGCCATCACATAATTAAACCACTTTTACATGCATGCAGTTAATAGTATTTGCACTGCCTAGGAAAGTGGCATCTAAGTAACCAAAAGTACGTGTTAATTCGTTGTACAAAAGATGTGGTAGACAAAACTTTTGTACGCGTAGGTTAGTTGTTGAGTTGTGGTGATTGTTTCAAGTGTTGGGAAATGGTTGTCAATTTGCGATAACCCCATTATTCAGAGTGCTACGTTGACTATTGCAGTCTACCACTCCAAATGGCATCGCACGATTAAAGCTCTAATTCGCGGTTGGTACGGAGGATGTGCCATTGCGGCCAAGGGCCATGTGTTGTCTGTGTTTTTGGGTCAACACGAAATCCTAAGAGGCGATACTTCAGATCCCCACAAGACATAGTAAGTATAAGAACGTAACATAACGTTGTTCGTTTCTAATAGGCTAGTGCTCCTAACTTGCGAATAACCCCCTCATATATGATGTGTTGCCCAGCCTTGCAAAAGCTGGATCGGATGGTGTGATGACCGGAACCCCAATATGGCTCCGATGGCTACATTTGTCAATACGAATGCCTTTGTCAACATGGAAAATAAGGTCTGCAATTCATCACATTTGAGGGATGTTGTTCTCTGTGAATTGCGTGCCATTAAGCAAATGCTGAAGTTTCTATGTGTTTTGGTTTTATTATTTTTATTGCGTTCTATGTTGTCGTGAATGCAAAGTTAATGGAAGACGCATAGAAGTATTGTAGTATGGTTTTTTGTCACACCCTAGATTTTTAATATAATAAATTATAATATAATATTTAGAAACCTCACAAGTCTCACCAGTCAAACCCAATCGCTTCATTCACAAGTTATTAGTAAAGGTCGAGTTTAAGTTGTGTTACAAGCCAAAATACCATGTCAAATTGTAAAGGTTACATCATTTTTAATCGCGAAAGATGATAAAGTCTGAATTTACATTACATCTTTAATAAAAAAAAAGTTTGTAAAGACGCTAAATAACTCATTCCAAATATAACTTCCAAAATGTACGCCATTTCCTGCCCTTTTATACACTCCATGCTAAATCTCCAAGATGGCACCTAAAAAATAAAGGGTTGAGCTACAAAGCCCAGTGGGGATATCTACACAAAAATTATATAAACATGAAATGATATGGCACGCAAACAAGCGTCAAATAATAACGTATATAAGAATGTACATGTGGTATAAAACAAAACATGGATAGTATACTCAACGATCCATAATACCCTTTTAAATCATCAAAACCATGGTTCCTAACCCCTGAGTTTGTGGACACTTTACCCCGCTCAAGTTTACAAACCATGTACCGATGAGTCATTAATTATCCAGTTGCTACCGACCACGCAACACGCTCAAAATCGCCAAGTTGGCCGTCAACACAAAGTTCATGAATCTAATGTCCAATGAATTATATATGTTCCGAATCAATTCAAGTATCATGACCCATTCGACATACTTCACTTTTCAACTACTCATCATTCTTACCAAATAAGGAGCAAATTCACATCTTAAGTGTATATATATATATATAAGACAAACGATTCTTCACAAATACCCTGACTCCATCAAGATAATTATGTAGCACTTTCAAGTAACTACTACGCCATTCTCAACATATCACATTGAAATCCCAACGTTTAAAATCATTAATTTCCTTAGGTATAGTATTTTTTTTGCATATCAAATCAAACTCTAAACCCATTAATCCATTTGCTTCCTTTTACAACTCACGAGTCTCATCAACTCACCATCTTCGAGTGTCAATCATTATCCCTATCACACCCTTCAAAGGTGACTAGTCAAATTGTGTCGTCTCTTAGCACATCTTCCAATAAAGGTTAACAATACAGTTTATAGCATAATACACTCCCGATGTAGGCTAATCAAGTTATCCTCGTAGCTATCAGTTTATAAATGTAAGTTCACATCTCAATTTTAAACACCAAAATATTTTAACAAATGAGATCATAGGAGTAAAGCCATAATAAACCAAGAACAAGCATTAAGTAACTCCACTATGATCGTTCATAATCCCTAAACCTATTTTATGCATACCATGATTCACGTGCACCATCAATATATTCCCATTGGGTGTTAAATTGTCACACTTGGCATTCTCCCAAATGGGACCAGTCCATAGCATTCCTAGCACTTCCCAAAAGAGGTCTAGTTCAATCCTTCTAACATTCCCGAAGGAGTTTAGTTCAAGTTATGCCTAGCATTCCCGAAAGATTCTAGTTCATGTCTCGCCTAGCATTCCCAAAGGATTCTAGTTTAGTGTTCATGCACGTTATATGCCTCATATCCACCAACCCATATTACATAAATATCCACTTAAGACCAACAAGTCATTGTTATTATCTAACAAGATCATGAATGTACTTAAGATTTAAGGCTAAAGGTGAGACATGTTATGTAGTAATGTGAATAACATCAACAGGTTCATTATGGAGCCATTTATCACACTTTATTGTCCATTAATCTAATCAATCATATTTTCGCTGCATATTATTTTTCATACCTAGCAATCCAGTTGGAGACTAATTTATTACTCCTAACATTTTCTTCAGGGAGTCTAGTTCATACATCGCGTTGTTCAAGTGTCCCACATACGTCACGCGTCACATAGCAATTCCATTTTATCAATTTAAACTCCCAAATAATTCACATGTCTCGTAATTATCGTCTCTCAATTTGTAATATGTTGTACTATTATCATTCAATGTGAATCCTAGAAATAAGCCTAAGGAATTGATACAAAACATCAACTTTAGAAGCCAATAACTCAAATTACTGAGAATAGTAAAAAAATGAAACATGAAATTTTTGGTAATACGGGCACTACTACCGGTAATACGGGCACTACTACCAATAATGCAGAATACTGCTCAAAATGAAGTGCTGAATTACTGATAATACAGACACTACTACCGGTAATACAATACACTGCCTAAAAATGAAGCACAGAATTACTGGTAATACAGATACTACTACCAATAATATAGAACACTACCCAAAATGAAGTACTGAATTACCAGTAATATAGACACTACTATCGGTAATATAGTGCACTGCCTAAAAATGAAAAACAGAATTACTAGTAATACAGATACTACTACCGGTAATAGCATCTGTTGACCGAAACTACACGATTTTCTGCAGATTTTTCCCAACTTCTATTTTCAAGTTCCAAACTAACAACCCAACTCGTAAACCACTAAAAATAAGTTATACATATATAAAAGAGGTAAGAGATCCCAAACTTGAGTGTCGAATCGAATGATTTGAGCTCCCAAAAGCAAGTCATAGCTCCAATGGTAGATGAACTTCAAGCAAATTTCCTCTAAGTGAAATGAATATGAAATAACTTGAGATATCAACCATATATTAAGTTTCTATGATGGATCTAGGTTGAATCAAACATCTAAGGAAGTATGAGTTTGGGAGGCACAAAAGAGAGAGAGCCACAGGAGTTGAGAGAGAGAGAAGTGAGAAAATTTTTACTTTTTTTCCCAAAAAAATCTGATGTATAGCTTTTAAAGCCCCAATCACACTCACACCCTCCAATTACAATACATGCTACCCTCAAGCCCCTTGTTTAACATACACTACACATAAACCCCAAATCAGTATATGTGCATAAAACAAATCATAAATTGAATTCTGGACAATTAATAAACCATTTTAATCAGAAAAGAAATTTCGGGTCCTCACATTTTTTAAGTAGTATGTTGTTATGGGAATGAGCAATACAATTCTACTTATGTATGAGCATTGATTGTTATGAGATTTATGGCTTATTAATGTTTTGTTTTGGGAAATTACAATAAACTAATTTTTGCTGTAGTTAACTCGCAGTCAAATGGTTTCACCTCATAAGCAATGCCGCAACAACACACGTCCAACCACAGGTGGCCCTTCGAACTTGGGTGTGGAAGGCTCACACCACATGGCTTCCGACAGGGCTAATTGGTCACCATCGATTACGACATTCTTTCTACAGTTGGTAGCTAGTGACATTTGAAATGAGGGTCATACCACCGCAGGAATGGACTCATGGGCTTGGGTAAGGGTTCAGAAGGCCATGAAAGAGAGGAGAGGGATTGTTCTGCAATCGAAGCAATTGAAGAACAAGTACCAGGAGCTGAAGAAGGAATGGCAGCTTCTAGCAGACGCTAGAAAGTGGCCAACAGCCTTGGGGTTCGATTATGAGGTTGACACGTTCACAGCCCCTAACCACTTTTGGGAAGGACTTATGTTGGTGAGTTTTGACAACATTTCAATTTCCAATTTTATGGTTCAATTTGTTTTGGTTCATGTAATCGTAGTTATGCATGGCATTATAGTTCAACTTATGTTAGCAGTTATGTTGTTCAATTTCATGCATAGTTCAATTTTATGTTATTCAATGTGTTTTCGATCAATTTATTTTGAGTACCACTTATGTTAGCAGTTACAGCTCGTGAGATAGCCGGCCCAGAATACATGCATAGTGTTCATAGTTACAAGTGTTTGGCCGTAGAACTATCTTTTTCCCCAAAGTAAAAGACAGAATTATATAATGATTGAAGCAATATCTTGTGTAAGAGATATGTTTGAATATACTGCTGCATCACGACCACTTTGTAGCCTGCAAAAAGTTTATAATACTATTCTGCATGCTTTGTATTTTAGTTATGGACAGCCTACATTTCTGTCACAAATGGGCCTTGTCATGGTTCAATAATACTCATCCAACTTGACACTCTGTGGGTCCCCCAACACAACAATAATGTGTTGCAATTAGCTGGAAGATATTCCATGAGTTGGGCCATTGTGGTTATAAAAAGAAGCAACAAAACACAAAAAAATTTCATTCCCACTGTATTCCCCTT
Organism: Arbutus unedo; assembly: GCA_014822125.1. Lineage (NCBI taxonomy): Eukaryota > Viridiplantae > Streptophyta > Magnoliopsida > Ericales > Ericaceae > Arbutus > Arbutus unedo. Next base: position 12,244 of record JABCMJ010007150.1, read on the forward strand.
AAGCCCAAAGTTCAGATCCTTTTTTTTTTCAGGTAAATGTGGATTGAATTTGTATTTTGCTTACGTGTATTGTGTTGTATGTTACTCTTTTGGTGCAGGGAAATGATTTGGTGGGGAAGTTCAGAATTAAGGGTTTGGAGAATAAGGAACTTATGAAACAAGTGTTTGCAGATGTCACAGTGGGCAGAAGGTATGCTGTGGCCGCCCGTCAGGAGAAGTCAATGTCCAAATGGTAGAGAGCTTAGGCGATATGAATGATACACAGCTACCTAAACATATGACCCAACATATGGGAGACTTGAACTCTCCTTCAACAGGAACGCACAAAAATTGTCAAACAAGTAATGGTTCGCAAAGCCAAAAAAGGAAGACCAGTTTGTATCCCAGTGTAGACCTCTTGACAACCATCCAAACACTGGTAGAAAGCCGTGTGGCGCTCGCCCATACCATCCATTCCTCTCGTAAGACTCTCCATCACATTGGTGAGGCAATATGTTTGTTATCCAACCTGTCGATTTTTGTAGACACTGCTTCTACGGCTTACCAGCGGGTTGTTAACTTCCTCGGCCTGAATCCGATGATGCTGGATATATTTGTTGAACTACCATCCAGGGAAAGTCATTTATGTTGGATTGAAGGGTAGCGTGAAATGGCTGCACAAACCACTCAACCTAGGTCGGCAGCTCATCGAGCAATCCCTCCGTCATTCCTCCTCTAATTGTTTTTTGCAGCTTCAAGTTTTTAGATTTGTTATGGGATTATTGTCGGACTGTTTTTGTGTGTTGCTGAACTAATTTACATTGTTCGAAAATATTTCCTTGTTCACGGTTGTGTTTTTTTTTTTTTCATCAAAACATTTCTATTAACATGTAATGGTTTGTTATGTGGTTGGCACACTGGTTTTCATTACTCATGTTTCACTTAATTTTTCCTTCAACTGAGTGTACATGCAGTTTTTATGGGGCCTTATACAAAAAAATGACATTGATTCATCGCAGGAACCACATGGATGATTTTACTACATGGGGCCATGCCCATGGCGATGGACATCCCCACCTGGATGAAATCTCGCAAAACAACAATCCGTTTTTTTTACTGAGTTGTAACATCATGGGGCTTTACCAGATGAAGCCAGGGATGGACTACATAATAATTAATTCGAACATTCATTTCAGGCACCATATTACTACCCATCGATGGAGCCAAACACCTATTTCCCATATCATCATGCCAACAACCTATCAACGTACGAACATGGAAGTAGTTCTACTGCTCAACATTGGAATGGGCCTTCAAATGGGTTACCGGGACAAAGTATGCAGCCCATATTTAAGGACAAAAACGCGGATTTGTACGAGTTTGCACCAGACATATTGCGTGAAGAGGAAACACGCAACTTTGAGGACGATCAAATTGGCAACCTACTCATAGTAGCCCAACTTCAACAGGTGAACATCAAGGATCCCTTTCCATACGCCCTCACTCACTAGATGGGCATACGTCAGCGACGTGATGAACGGTCACCCAAGGAGGTGTTACTGAGAGTTGCGTATGTCACAACCTCTATTGCTACGTTTGTGTGTAGAGATGGAGCAACGGTTCGAATGGTCTGCCGGACGAGAGGACTCACTCAGGGTTCATGAAAGCGTAGGCATGTTCATATGTTGCCTTCATGAGTGGGACAATGGGAAAATACAAGAGAGGTACTAACATTCTGCTGAAAACCATGTTCCGATACCGAGGTAAGACGTTAGCATGCATGCATCAGTTTAGAGAAGAGTACATTCGGCTTACTTGGCCGCAGGAAGAGTGACACCCCTACTTAGGAGTGCGAGAACAATATACTTACTTCAAGGTGATGTACACATATATTATTATTGTCAATTAACATGGACCTCTTAAGATGTCTTATTGTTTTCATTCACTGCTTTTCATAACTAGGATTGCATCGATGCCATTGACGGAACTCATGTCCCTTGCAAACCAGAGAACGCAGTTCAGCGGGCTAATTTTTGGAGTCGAAAGGGAGAACCCACGCAAAATATTATCGCAGCGTGTGACTTTGACCTATGCTTCACATTGGGTGCAGCGGAGTTCGAGGGGTCCATACATGACTACAACATATTCAAAGGGGTCGTCTAGGATGACGCCTTCCAATTCCCCCACCCACAATCTAGTATGAATATCTTTAGATTCGATGGTTTCATCTGTTTCTTTACGTGTCGTGTTTTATGCAAGCCAATGATTTCATGCAAACCAACACCTTCGCAACTACATGTAAATACTATCTCATTGATGTTGGCTACCCAAACAGGACCGGGTATATGTCTCTGTACAAGCATTATAAGTACCACCAAGCAACTTTTCGACAAGGCACACACATCCCACGTGATGACAAGGAGCTTTTCAACAAGCCTCATTCTTCTCTCAGAAGTAGCGTGGAGCGAACCTTTGGGGTCTAGAAACGAAGGTTCCACATGTTGTACAACATGTTGCGGTGTAAGATAAATACGTAAATCGACCTCGTACTCGCATCTATGACGTTGCACAACTACATACGACGCAACACACCCGACGAAAAGTTATTTCAGCAAGCTATTAATAACCCAACTTATGTGTTCGAAGACCTGCGTGACGCCGACAATGCACAGACTGATCATGAAGACGACGTGGTGGAACTGCAAGACAATTTCACTGATGATCATATGATCAATTTGCGCGATAGCATAAGGATAGCCAGGCATCGTGCCAATAGCCGTCGTGGCCGGGGCCGACGTCGTCGTTAGGAATTTGGCCATGCATTCATCTTTCCAACCACCAGTAAAATGCTATTGTTATATGTTGTACAGAATTAATGCTATTTTTTTTTTTTGCCTTCCCAGTATACTTTTCTTAACTTCCTCTTCGGAACATAGTTTTTTCCATTCTAAAAAAAACAAATACGATCATATATTAATGAGGACAAATTTAAAGATTTATTTTCTTAACCAAATAAACAACATTTAAGGGAAAAAAAAAAGATGCCAAAAATATGTTTCCCAAAATGGGAAAATTAAGGATGATCAAAATAAAAAAAACCAACGACAACTTTCGACAACAATCACAAAAAATCTATTCATCAAAATATTCATTCAATCAAATGTGGATGGGCATTTTGTCATTCTCGCATCAAAGTCAAACAAAATACTACATTAATTGTGGTTAACATAATTCACAAATAATTTAGTCCAAGCGACTTGAGCTAGATTATTTTCTACGAAAGCCAACATAATCTAATAATCTAATAATTACCACAGGCCAAATGGACCCTAATAAGGTTCCATGTTAATTCTTCTAGCATCAATTTATCTCATGGCTTCCTGAACTCCTAAACCAAAAACCCTTTGATTATCCAACCCAGTGACTTCTCATTTATCTAAACTTAGCCTTTTATCCATTTAGCCTGACTAAATTATTAAATTATAATTTTGTCTTTATGTGAATTTTTTTATTTTTTTGTCTTTCATCAACTTTTTGTGAATTATTGATTCATCTCGATGAGAGCTTTTAGAAAAGTTATAAATAATGGACCAAATTTGAAAAAAGTTCAAAAAAGACAAAACTAATTCAAAAACAGAATTTTTTTTATTTTATTCATTTTCTTTAGTAATATTTTTTTAACTTGTGGACATAATTTTATACTTTTTAAATTTATTTCATCAAGACGGACTAATAATTCACAAAATATCGAGGGCAAAACAATAAATGTAAAAAAAAATAGAGACAAAAAAATAATCCCAATAATCCAAGGAGGCCAAATAAAACCCACACGCACAATGGGAGAATTGAAAGGTCACGAACCTATCCCATTTGACATGAACCTATCACATTGAATCTCTTGGACTCCCACAACCATCACTTTGGTTTCTTGCTTAGCATTTTTGAACTTCCCAAGCAATTATTAATTCCTCTTTTGTATTGTTTTCTCCCAAAAGCCATTTAAAAAATCCAAATCCCACTAATTAGCCTTATTCCTTTTTATTGTTCAAAGTTTTACCTGATATACCTTAGGAGCATAGGTTTGGAACCTAGCTTTACAAAAGAAAATTTTGATAAATAATTACGATTTAAGAAAAATAGTTCATTCGATGCATGAGTTGCAAGTTTTGAAAAAAGAAGATTTGCTCAAGCGAGCTCTAGGCCGCTCGAGCGACCTTGTAAATTCTAGAGCACTATCTGATTTCAGGAGAATTCAGACTTTTCTCAGAATCTGAAATTTGGTAGCTCGCTCGAGCGACCTGTTCAAATTCTAAAAATTTACAGAATGATGTTCTAACTACTTTGGACATAGTTCAAATTTATGAAACTGTCTAGATAACTTGTACACACTACATAGGCATCCCACGAGACTCGACTTATGATCACGGGATCTCCATGGGATCTCGTGTGGACTATTAGATCATGATTTACGATGTGTTTACCTTACTTAACTATGAATTGTATGGTTCGATGATGTTAGTGGAATCGAAATGTAATCTAAATTTGTGTAATCTACTATTTATTGGAAGTTGTTGGTTATGTCGGGTATGGCTATCATGCTACCCAAGGAGATTGTTGATGTAAAAGTAGTTATGCTATTGGACTTGCAGTAGAAATGATGAACGATTTTTAGTTAGGAAACTTTGTGAACATGACTGTACTTGGGGGTTTGTTGAGGAAAAATCTAGAAGTTAACGATACGGACACCGGTTTGAATGTCACCTGTAACAAGAAAGTGGAGGGTGTTAAGGGAACATTATCATGCAGTGACAAAGTGTAGAGACAAGTAGTGACAATTAATAAAAAGACGATAACTTATGAATGATGTCCGTCATGGCAAGTGATGTTGTCGAACGTCAACCCATTGTTGTGATTTGTTTTTGGACTTCAACTAGGAGGTGAATGTATTCAATTGGAGGTGATTTTGGGATAGTTTGTGAGTGCAGCTGTAGAGACCCAGAAAATTTGTTTGGTTTTCTTTAATATTAATGTTTGAGATATTATTAGGTATTGTATTTATGCAAAATTATGTGAGTTGGGTAATGGAAGGATAGTCATGGGACTTGAAGTTAGCATATTTGTAATGTAGCGGGGATAAGTGTAATATATAGAGTGAGATTATGTTTATATCGGATACACTTTTCCAAATCAAAAACCCACCCAACGTATACCTCTCTCTATCATATGCCCTCTCTCTCAAACCCTCCACCAATATTTCTTGCTCCAAACTTCGATTCCTTTAAGAACCCTTCGTAACTCATTGATCTTTGAAGCATTTTGGCGTGTATTTACTTGGAGGAGCTTTGTTTCAAGAGTTTTCAATATTTGGATCTAAGGCTTGCTATTGGAGCTTGGATATTGCCTTTTGAAGCTTAAAGTAGGGATTTCTCATCTTCTTTATGTGTTTATGACTTGTTGTGAACTACATTTCATGCCTTGATCATCCTCTGAAAAGTTGAATTTTAAATTCCAAATATATAGATTTCCTTCATATGGCTATTCGTCCCCGACCATCCGAATGGCCTATCTATGGCTGTCTGAAGAAGCCTGTTTGCTGCATCTCTTGTATTTTGAAATTTTACATTTTATCCGGATGGCCTATCTATGCCGTCTGGACAAACCTGTTTGCTACATCTCTTGTATTCTAAAATTTTGCATCTTATTTGGATGACATATTTATGCTCGTCCGGACAAGCCTGTTTGTTGCATCTCTTGTATTCTAAAATTTTATATCTTATCCAGATGGCCTACCTATGTCCATCCGGACAAATCTGTTTGTTGCATCTCTTGTATTCTAAAATTTTACATCTTATCCAGATGACGTATTCTTGACCCATTCAGATGACTTGGGATGTTTGATGAGATTTATTCTATACTTTAATTCTTGAGCTTTCATCATGATTATAGGATCAAATGAACTTGTTGGAACAATAAAATAGATAGATGTTGAATCTAAATACTTAACGAACGTTGACACATACCAATACGCGAACGTTACTAGCTTCCTTCGGAAATGTATTAGGGGGTAATATAACATTAGTACCTTCCTTCGAGAGTGTACTAGGGGGTAATACAATATTACTAGCTTCCATCGGGTGTATACTAAGAGATGATCCTATATTACTAGCTTCCTTCGAAAGTGTGTTAGGAGATGATCTTACTTTACTAGCGTTCTTCGGGAGTGTGCTAGGAAATGACATGATATCACTAGTGTTCTTCGGGGGTGTGCTAGGATGTACGATTGACCCCATGATTTTTGACATAACAAGAGATAACGAGCGCTAGAATGGAAAGATGACTTATTTAGATAACGAGTTAGATTTATTTAATTAATTAATATGTTATTCTTGAATATCTATATGATTTAGTTATGGAATTTCCTCTTTATTCTTGATATTCACATTTTATGTCACCTTATTCATATTCATCGATATTGTATAGATTTTCATACTGGGTTTTGTAGCTCAACCCTTCCTTCTTTTTAGGTAAAGATCTAGAACACTAGCATGGATTGTTTGACTTGCATGAAGTGATGCATTTATTTTTGGGAGCTCATACGAAGAATTTACTTTGCATCTTTATAAAATATTATTTTTGAAAAGATGTGTTGTAACTTCTGTTATCTATTTTTTTGAACCAAAAAGGAAAATGTTTAAACTCCTACTATGATCTTGATGTATATTGGGTCGGATATCGCCCCTTTCTATGTAACCTTTCAAACTTTGATCTTATCGATATATTATGAATAAATGTTTTGGATTTATTTATGGAGTTTGTGAGGTTTTTATTAATGTTTCATATTATTCCATTTTATTTAAAATTGAAGGCACTTAGTATCAGAGCATAAATTCAAATACCTTGAGACCGTGGGAAGACATTTAGTTTCGTTGAGTTCAAACTCGTTGTATTTAGACATGACTTGTGTGTGTGCGTGTATGCATGGTATGCATTGGCATTGCATTCCAATTAGTAGAGTGATATGTGATTGTTGACCCTTGTTGGGGATATATTATGGGCTTGGAATACGCGATTGTGATGATTGTTAATCTTGTTAGTATTTTTTTTTTATTGTAGCGTTATGCCTCCAAGATAAGGAGTGAGATTGGGTGGACCTCAAGGCCAAGACCGAGGCCGCCATCGTGAGATACCGTTAGAGGATGTTGTGAGTCAATAGAGGAAAATCTCGCGAGTGAAGAAAGTTCATGAGGAAGTGGAGCAGAATGTCGAACCGTTGGTCGTTCCGGGTAACTTCACGAAAGAGTTTGTGGTGGCGCTTACCGAGGCCAATTTGCTAAATCAAGCCACTAGGGCCCATGTCGGTGATCAAGCAATAGATGCGATGGGGGAGTTTCGTCGTCTTAACCCTCCTCAGTTTAGTGGAGAAGGTGGTGATTTTCTTGCGACCAACCATTGGCTTTTGAAGATCCGTAAGTTGTTCAAGACTTTAAGAATAGTGGAGGATGACCTTCGAGTCTCCATTGTGGGTTGTCAATTAATCGGAAAAGCGAATGAATGGTGGGAGTCTATCCTTGAAGTAAGAAAGGATGCACGAAGGGCTGCTAGGCAAATGGCTAGAGTTGATGAGCCGGATGTGGATAACACAACATGGGCTGACTTTGAGGTTCTTTTCGAAAATAAGTATTTTTTGGAATCCTATTGTGAGCATTTGCGTATACAGTTTGAGAGGTTGGGGCAAGGGACTATGACGATGTCGAAGTATGCTGCAAAGTTTCAGAACTTAACCCGTTTTGCGTTGGAGCTAGTGACTTTGGAAGACCACAAGTGTCGTCATTTTGAGAGAGGTCTTCACTCCTCTGTGAAGAGGCTCATGGTGAGCCAGCATAAGATGAATTTTGAAGAAATTATCGAATGTGTGAGAAGTGTAGAGTTGCCTAGGGAGACATAATGAGGTTCTAGAGTTTGGGAACTAAGGCAATCAGGTATTACATAGAATTCATCATCTTCAGGGAGCTCTAGGAGTCAGGGGCGCAAGTGACATGAGAGCAGTTTCACTCTCCACAGGGCCACTCGAACCTTAGGCCACCAACTTATTCAGATACTCGGAGTAACACTTCTCAACCACCGATTGTGTGTCACCGGTGTAATCACCCAGTCATATTCGTGCTCATTGTCCTGTACCTCCGAAGGTTTGCTATACTTGTGGAAAAAATAATCATATTGCGAGAGATTGTCCTCAATGAACGAGGGTGTGCAGTGAGGCAGTTTCTGTACAGCAACCAGGGTTGGACATTTTATGCCATATGGAGATGTGCAGATGGAGTTTCTGCCATAGCAAGAAGAGCCAACAACTGTTGAGGAAGAGTTTAACACATGGCTGTCTTGCCTTTAATATATGGTGTGTTGGGTTGAAATAAAAGAAAGTATCTTTTTAATAATTGTTTTGACAAATAAAATAATATTAAAAAGATTTAAATAACGGTGCTAAGAGTTGAGGCATTACAAAGTCAATGTTATTGGCTATTTTTTCTATTAGAGAAAAATTTATCAAAGAAAAAGTGTTTATTTTTATAGAAATTAAAATGGTATGTCACGTTATTTATTACTTAACGAAATAATATTTTTGTTACTTATCTATTCCATCATTACGCACACACAGTTCTATGTGTTAAACAAAGAAAATTTATTAATTTCAAATTATTTTTGGACATTGATGTTTTATAAATTTTTGTCTTTTACAAAAAAAAAAGGTTTTGATATATAATTACGATTGTTTTTTTAAAAAAAATTCATTCGGTGCATGCATCTTGTTTAATGCTAGGTTAAAACAAGAAATTAGTAAAAGTTTTTTTTTAGACTTTTAAAAAAATTACAATTGTTTTTTAAAAAATAATTCATTCGGTGCATGCATCTTGTTTAATGCTAGTTTAAAAGAAGAAATTAGTAAAAGTTTTTTTTAGATTTTGTAATAATAATAGTTATTAGTTATTATTCCATTAGAAAAAGATTTATAAAAAATTATTAATTTTTTTTAGAATGAGATGTTTTTGGATACTACTTTAATATTATAATTTAAAATTTTAGTGTAAAAAAATAAAATTTATGATTATTTAAGAGAAATAAGTTAGAAAGACGTGATTGTAATAGAAACGAAAAAAATGGATAAAAGTGGGATAAAAGATGATGTAAGAAGAGAAGAAAAGAAGAGTAAAATTATCCATTCATAAAAAATATTTTGTAATTAAAATTTTATCTCCATAATTCTGTAATTATTCTTTCTGCCTCCCAGTGATATGAGATTTCCCCAAAACAAGTAGTCTCCCTGAAGTTATGTCGCAAGTGTTGTGGATGAAAGAGGCCAACCAAGGTACCCGCCTACATCAAATACGAAAATGGGATGCTGAAACCCTAGAAAAAGCTCTCCAAAATGGAGATGACGGAGGAGCAGAGGCAGAGGGCGGAATCCAACCGCCTCGCAGCTCTAGCGAAACGCAAGGCAATCGCGGAATCCTCTTGTAAGAACCAACAAGACCCCTGGAAGTTATTCAAATGCCGGAAAATCTCTGCCGACCACAATACCACTATCCCGAGAACCAAGCACCCTTCATCCTTCGCAGATCCATTTCCCAAGCCCCAACCCACCGCCCAGTTGCCGGAAAAGTTCCGAGTCCGTCTGGAAATCTGCTCTCCTGATTCCTTCTCTGTCACACCCGAGGCAGTGGAGGGTTTCGCCTACTCTGGTGAAGTCGCTTGCTTGGAGAAACTAAGCCATTGCCTCTCAAATGTATGAATTTTTATGATATCTTATAATGTATGTAGTTGTTTATTGTAGCTCAAATTTTAGTATAATCGTACTTTTGTGTGGGTTTAGGTTTCGATTAGTTATAGCTATAGTGACAATTGTTAGAATTGTTGTAATTTCCCCGTGTGAAAGGGGGTAGGCTGCTAGCAGCAGCTGTTGCCGACTCTCCGAATCCCACGCCTGATTTGGGTGGATCTCAAGAAGGATATATGCATGAAGAGCATTAACAGCTCTTAAATAACTCTCCCTTCTCATTGTTGTGAAGGTAGCAAGAGGTGTGAGCAGAGAGAGAGAGAGAGAGAGAGAGAGAGAGTTGATTGATATTGGTTTTAGTCAATTTTTATCCCGTTGCCAGTCGAAATGCGGCTTCCCAGCATGAAGTAGGCATTCGAGGTTGAATGACGTATTTTTTCTGTGTGTTTTATGTGACTCCAACAATTCGTATTAGAGCGAGGTTGAGCACAGTGTCACCGAAAAACACCATTGTTTGGTATGCCCAGAAACCAAAGTTGTAAAATTGACGACAAGAAAAGCTTCATCTCGACGAGACAATTAGAGTTGTCTCTGATCCACCTCAAAAAATATCTAGACGTGACTCACATGCTGCTTGAAGAGAGCGCGTAAGATCAATTTGCATCCACGCACCGCATGTGGCTTGAGATAGACGATGAGTTAGCACACTTGAGCATAGCTGAGCACACATGCCTAGTTTGTGCTAATTGTCAATATGTTAGGCGTAGTCAACCGCGAGTTAGTTGCAAGGTCATTGCCACGTGAAAATCCTTGTTAGCGCCAACTGTCACCATCACCATCACCTGTCAGATGCACATGGCAGTTGATGTCAGTGCCTTGTGTCACTACCTGGTCATAGTAAATACCACATGAGAGCCAAGTCAGCACCATACAGCTGTCCTATCAACTGCTTGTCAGCGGGGTTGGTAACTCAACAACACCGCTAGTGATATAGAATATTCAAGATGGACAAAATATTCTCTAGGGGTAATGGAATAGTCCTTGGTCGAACGAAATATCCAGACAGCATTTGCCCCCGATTTTGGAGCTATTTTGACTATGATTTTGGCAAAACCATAGTCTTTTCCAGCAAATTTGAGCATTCCAGATCCATCTGCGTGGTTAGAATATAAAATTTTGCTTTTGGACAAGTGAAGCACGATGAGAAATATCGGTATGATTTCTATGATTCTATTTGCTGCTACCAATTACTTGATGTGGGAGCTTGGATAGAGGACATGCTATGCTGCAAGAATCTGTACAATTCCTTGGAGTGCAAGCATATCAACCTGATGACATGAAGGACGAGAATTGGAAGGAGCTTAATTGAACGATGATCGGTTAATTCGACAGTGTGTTGGACACAAGGTGTTCCATCACATAGGAAACGTGCGCCTTTACTCTATGGATTATGATGGAAGCGATGTATCAGTCAGAGATATCGCTGAACAAGGTGTTACGTATGAGGAGGGTTGTAAATTTGAAGCTCCAGAGTGGGCGTTCAATCATGGAGCACATTAGTGAGTTTGTGAACCCAGTGTGGAGCTAAAGTCTGATGAGAAGACTCAGGCTCTATTGCTTGTCCCCTACTAGATGACTAGGAGAAATTGGTGGTTTCTTTCAGCAACTCAGCACCAGACAGGAAGATAACCATGAACATGGTTAAGGATGCCTTGTACAATGAGGAAATTGGGAGGATTGAGATGAGCATTGTCAACTACGACGTATTGCATGCATGTGTCATAGAAGGGAGGGGTAGGAGCCAAGGATAGGCCAATAATAGTTCCAGTAGACGACAATCCAGATTGGCAAGTTGTATGATTACCTACCTCTATTGAGACTAGAAGGGGCATATCAAGGAAAAATGCCCTAAAAACAAAGTAGCCATAGTGAAGGACCAAGCATCAAGAGCAACAATAGTTCCTATCTCCGGTGACTAATTAGCATCTGCAACCACAACAAGAGGAGAGACATCAGATTGGGTGCTTGACTTAGGGTGTTTAGTGCACATGTCAGCTGAATTGCCGATAGGAGAAGCTTCAAAAATTACGAGGCATGCGATGAGGTATTTGTTCCGGTGGCCAACCAATTAGCTAGCAAGATTGTTGGCAAAAGGACAACCATATTCTGCATGTCTAATGAAAGAAAAGTGAGGCTGATAAGCATCCAACATATGCCAGGATTGAAGAAGATTTTAATTTCTCTAGAGGTGCTTGATTTGAAGGGTTGCAGCTTTTGATCAAGAAGAGGAGTTTTGAAGGTAGGGAGACCAGAAAGTGCTTTAAGGTAAGATGTTTGGTCAGCTGTATCAATTTGGGAGGAGTGTAGTGTACTAATGCAAATATAGGTCGAACTGTATAGGATTAAGACGAGGTGAGCAAGGAGCAAGATTGTTGCATAGACGCACATAGAATAGGAGTAGGACTAGGAGTAATTGCAGGGCCCAAGGCGGTTTCGAGTCGCAAAAAGAAGGATCCATGGGTGTGTAGGAGTTGTGGAAGGTTTATAAAGGCGCTCGGAGTAATGAGATGAGGTCGTGTTTGAAAAGCTATACAACAGTTATGACCACAATGGTGACCAAGAAGCGAGGCTCATTCGCTTTAGATTGATTAGTGACTGGAGATCCCTCCATGAAAGTGTGCACAGAAAATGAAGCGATAGTCACATTCACCAAATAGGTGATCTTTGCACGACAACCTAGCAGGGGATGCGGGTGCCGTAGCAATGCCAGCAACAATGGGCGTAAACACCTTAGTGTGGGGGTGTAGTTAGGTTTCTGTTAGCAAGGACGACGTGCATCCTACCAAGGGTGCGTGCAAGATTGGCAAATGGCAGACCACTATCAGGAACATGCATCACCCATGGATGGAGGGGGTGATTGTTAAAAATCCCTCCATGTGTGGAAGGGGAGAGGTTGCTGGCAGCGGCTATTGTTGACTCTCCAAACCCCATACCTAATATGAGTGGATCTCAGGAAGATATATGGACGAAGAGCATTAATAGCTCTTGAATATCTATCCCTTTCTCTTTGCTATATATGCCCCATTTGGAGCTGTGAAGGTAGCAAGAGAGGTGTGACCAGAAACAAGGTGAGAGATAGATGTACTTTGTTTTTTTCCTAGTGATAGTGGAAATCTTGTTTCTCTCTTTGGAGTAGGCATTCGAGGCCGATCCACGTATATTTTCTCTGTGTGTGACTCTCACGATGCCTAGCAAGAGTGATGTTATGTTGACCCTCTGTAGGACTCTAATGTGGTACAACCAGTCCAACATTCATTGCAGCATTTTTCTATTGCTACCACAATTATCGTACGAAAGTCAATTTTTTCATGATTGCGTTCTTGAACTTAAAATATGAATGCCTTAGAATTTTCTTATGTGGGATTGATTTCTATTCTTCGTCCCTTTTTTATTCTTTCAAAGTTTTAGGGGCTATTAGAATTTTATTATGGTTTTTTGTGTTTTTTTCTTTCCAAAATCAGTTGCTTTTGAGCATGTTTATGTTTGTCTTTGCTTCCTCCTCCCCCCCAACACACACAGACACATAAAATTAAAAGTTTTTCGGTCATATTGAGCAGTTATTGCGTTTCCTTGTTTTTTGATTAGGTTGTGCTGTTGCACTATACTCAAAACCATGGTGGTGGAAAGGCCTGTGTATATAAAGTTGGGGACTATGATGCAGTTCTTAGGTGTTTGAAGAATTATAAGGGTGTTGAAATTGAAGAGATACCTTGGGGTACACTTAATGTTGTTGGGAGGCTTTCACATTCCTCAATTGAAGGGCGGTGGAAGCCATGTCGGCCAGAACATTTGTCTGATGAGAGTGTTGATGAATTAATTAGAAAGCTTCCGAAAGCTTTGCTAGATGGACTGATGCCTTTCCAACTTGAAGGCGTCAGATTTGGATTACAAAGGGGTGGTCGTTGTCTCATTGCAGATGAAATGGGACTTGGAAAAACCCTTCAGGTAATGATGGCAGTAAAAAGATGTTTTTGTGTAGCTTTGGTCATGGTATGCTGCTCAATTCTAGTGAATAAAGAATATTTATTTACATGTAAAGATTGAATTTTCCCGTCAACAATTTAGATTGGTGATTTTATTGCCCATAAGAAAATCAAACTAGATTTAC
>JABCMJ010007152.1:0-12160 GCA_014822125.1 Arbutus unedo
GTTTATCTATCTTCAATCCTTTTGTGTTCTTCAAAAGCATGAGTAACTAATCTTTTAGGTTAAGTCTAAGGATGAAGTTCACTTGAAAACTTATGCTAGTTGATGTCTCCTAAATACTTTTCATGTTTGTCAATGGATTAATACAAGTTCTTATTTTTAGAAACAAAAAAGAAGTGTTAAGCTTTTGCTTAGTTATTGCCATATTTTTGGTATATCTAATACTTGAGCCTATGTCCTCCCTATTTTGGAATACTTGTTCTTGAACTTGGATAATTTCATTGAATACTTTCCGATCGAGAAACCCTAGCCGGAATCTAGATCGAGTTATCAAAGGAGATATTAACTAGTGAAAGTTTGCGGTGAATGGATTCCGAAGACTAAACCCATCTTTAGTCTTGAGTTTATTCCCTCACTTAGTCAATCTAGGATTAATCATCATCAAACAAACTTTGAGGTTGACGTCCGAAACGTCGAAAAAAACTAAATTTGCGAAGTCTCTTATTCTAACTACTTTTCCCCGTGGATCGATACTCCAGACTCTCCACTATATCTCGTTTCAATATTTGAGGGAAGTCTTGTTTGAAATATTAAACCTTGACTTAGGCAGGCGCCTCGACGACGCACTTTTGCCGGCCGGTCACATAGTGATCGAGAAAATGAGAATATGAAATCATAATGAACGGGAATGACATGAATATAGGATATAAAGCTTTTATAGAATTTATATGGCATGGTAATCAACACATGCATTGATCGATGATAATAATGTCATGTCTGTTGGCTAACGAATGGATATTGATAAGCTTGATGTGACAATTACACGCTCAGTTGATGTTCTATAACGTCGTAATTGAACACAATCAGTTATGGATCTTTGAATCATTGGTTAATGACTTTGGATATCAACGTTGGACTTACGGAGAGAGATTATGTCACCATAAAATACTTGACTTTGAAGAAAACTTTGGGGTCAAGGATAAAATACTTTTCATACTTAGGTGCTATTGTTTTCCTTAAACTGCGCATATCATACTTGTCATACATTGGGGTCAAGGATAGAATAGCTCATTGAACCTCATATCTCATAGTACTGCTTTTTGCCCTAGGTATTGAAGATGGGACTGAAGAATCGAATTATCCTGCTGACAACAATGCCGTTGAAGAAAACTTTGCCGCACCATGGTTCACCTAGTTTAGTGCTTTGTATTTTCTCTTTGAGTTGTAAATCACTTTTTGTAAAGAACATCTACCACGCACACGGTCTGACCATTGCCCAACATTGATGGATTTATGTGGTAGTGATTCTCTTAACCCCATTTTACGACCATTTCGATCTGATTTGAAGTTGTACTTCTGTATTTAAATATTTTGTAACTCAAACATGTACTTTAATTAATTTTAATGAAATGAAAACAAGTGGATTTTTTTAAAATTCTTTGTTAGTGTACCAAAAAATTAGGGCATTATAGCTTGGTATCAGAACTTAGATTTTACTTGACCATGAAATCTTGAATAGATTGGGTACATCACATTCGAGAGTTTTACCTTGGATAGATAATCGTGTACTTTATATTATCATTTAGTGTTATCATATATTCTAAGTCTAACATAATATTGTTATTAGATGTCTTCTAACTTTGATCTCGAGGAGATTTTCATGTCTTGTGTTGCTTACAATTCAGAGAATGAAAAAGTAGAGAAGCTTGTCATTTTTTCCATAGTACCGATTGCAAGGGATGACGAGAACCTTGACAAGCCAGACTTCAATGTGGACGATGACCTCAAGGGAGATGAAGTAGACAATTTTGAGGAGGCTATAAGCAACACCGAGGACCTACCATCACTGGATCTGACAGGAGAATTTATGAACATGGCAAGACGGGGCCACTAGAACATGACAATAGGCTACACTCCGGCACCATGGTATATGTGAAGATCGCACCAATCGTTAACAATCATTGAGTGCCTCAATAGAGGGAGGTAGCTGCTCAATGTTCCGACCAATTTCTTTCAAAAAGTGGAAAATTAAGTGCCTTATGAGTGGGTTCAGTGGTAAACGCCAATCGATGAGCTAAGGATTGTCAGCCAATATGGTGGATTGGACTTTTACAGTCTAGCTACCTATACTAGTCTTCCATATCTGATTGAAGATCACTAGCAGTGTAGCCCATGAGAGCCTAACTCCTAGTGCTACTAGGTGCATTAGAGATGCTTTGGTGTGTAGGAGGCTTCTAGGGAGCGGGAGTACATACTCTATTGAGACTTGTTGAGTTTGTTCTTTCCTTGACGGGAGATAAGACAAGTAGAGATAGGGTGATTTTAGAAGTATTACTGTGAGAAAACTTTGGGTTACTTTTGTACACATGCCAACAGGCTTTGTATTTGTACTCCCACATTTATTATCTAAAATAGAAATTGTAGTTATATTCTATTTTTCGTCTTGATTTATATTCCTTTAATTGTACAATGGTCGAAACATGCAACAGAGCCAACACGTGCAGCCAACCCAAAGCCAGCAACGTCGATAAACCTAACCTAATGCCACACCTAGAATGAACGAGTTAAGCAAAATTCTCTGAACCCTGATTGTCGCATCCCGAACCATTCCATAACCACAAGCACCCCAACCTAGAGGACTACCCAATAGTAGCATGCAACAATTGATGTTTTGTAAACATCGACCCACTACATTTTATGGAGAAACCAACCCCGCTGTAACTGAGACATCGCTTAATTAAATCGACAAATTGCTGAAAATTTTGGGTGTGCAAGGCAACGAGGGACCACATAGCCTTGGCCACGTACCAAATGCAAAACGAGCTTGACCACTGATGGAATGTGCTCAATTTGAAATAATAGGCTCTATTTTCATCTAAAATCCTTTTTTTTCGCTCCACTTCCTCCAATGAGGGAAGACTTGTTCTTAAATGGATTCGGTTTCCTCTACAAAACGTACATGTTATGACATGTGAGGCTTTCAAAATTGTTTTCTTGAAAAAGTACTTCCTAACCTCAATCAAACAAGCCCTGATTTAAGAATTCATGAACTTTAAGCAAGGAGGTTTGACAGTAACCCAATACATTGCCTGATTTGACAAGTTGTCCCATCATGTCCTAGAGTTTGTCCCTACAAATGCATCTTTGGCAACAAAATTTGAGTGGAGACTAATCTCACAATTGAGGAGGAGTGCTCATTTATCTCCCCATGTTAAGATTATAGATACCCGTTGATTAAAATAAATTACTAACAATTTATTTAATCAACATCTATAAAATTTCTTGAAACATTTCACTTAACTTATTCGTTATATGAGATACTAATGTCCACCGTAGGGTTTGATTTAATCAAAACTTATAAGCTTCTTCAAGAGGATATCATCAATCCCTATATTGGGATGTGGATTCCATTAGTAATCAACAGGTATCATATACTTAATATTGTAACCTAACTCATCGAGACTATTGGCCCACAAAACTCCCTCTATAATGAATCAAAGCCAACAACATTAAATGTACACATCCATTATTTGTCTTTGGATTAAGAGTACTGGCATTCATAATAACTATGAGGTGCTAATTGTATTGTATAGTAAGTATAAATACAATTACCTCAAATTGGTCCCATTCAATATATATAAAGTGTACTAACACAGTGATTTGAAACTATATCATTTCCCATAGTCAAGATAGACCTACTGAAACACAGTGTTATGGTTCTACTAGTGGTGTGTCCAATTCTGCCTAACATTGTAAACTAAAGACTTATATTCCACAAGAACCGATAATCTTATCCTCTGTGTGCAAGCCAAACTCTACACACCAAAATATCTACTATGTGGAATAAGAGACACTCATGCACAATATAATTTGATATAATGCAAACATTTGCCCATAAAAATTATCATCGAGAAAAGAAATAACTGATTAATAAATAATCCAAACAAATACTAATTCATTACATAAAGTCATGACTTTTAGTACAAGACCCTAACAAGAATTTGTTCCAAATTTAAGGCCGATAGGCAAGAGTTGTCATCATTGATAAAGTCAAGGTCAAGATGGCATGACAACCTGATAGTATGGTTGGCAAGCCCAACGTTGAACGAAGAAGATTGTACGGAATTAGGATTAACTCGAGTAGTATGCGAGTAAGCCGATGTATTTTTAGAAGAATTACATGGACTATGGCTTCCAAAAGAGTTGGACTTCACCATTGAGCCACAATCGAGAATTGCTCATTTATCTATGGAACTTTTTAGAATGGCACTACCAGAACTCCGAGAATTGAAGACTCAAATATAAGAGCTACTGGAGAAAGGATTTATCCATCCGAGCACATCGTTATAGGGAGCACCAGCTTTATTTGTCAAAAAAGGGAAGACACTATGACTCTACATCGTCTACTACCAACTCAACAAGGACACCAGCAAGAATTGATACCCACTTCTCAAAATCGAGGATATGTTCGATCAACTGAGAGAATCAACATGGTTCTCCAAAATTGATTAACAATATGGGTACCATCAACTGTGTGTCAGAGATTCAAACATGTAGAAGACCGCATTCTAGACTCTTTATGGCCATTACAAACATCTAGTGATGTCTTTCAAGTTGACCAATGCTTTGGTAGTGTTTACGTGTCTGATGAGCAAGATCTTCATGCCATAACTAGATCAATTTATGGCTGTGTTCATCGATGACATCTTGGTTTACTCCGCATCAGAAGCAGAACACGAACAATATCTGAAGATTGTGTTACAAGTCCTGCGGGAAAAGTAACTCGACGTCGAGGCCGACAAATGTGAATTTTGGATGAAAGAAGTCAAGTTCTTAGGGCACGTGGTGTCAGAGAAGGGAATCTCTGTAGATGATTTTAAGGTGGAAGCAATCAAAGACTGGAAGGGACCAATATCGGTATTCGAGATGCACATTTTTTTGGAACTCGCTAGATATTACCGAAAGTTCATTTTGGATTTTTTGATGTTCGCCAAACTAATTACCCATTTAAATTAGAAAGGAATCAACATTGACTAAAACGATGGATGCGAATAGTCATTTAAAAAATTGGAGAATATACTGACCAACGCCCCATATTGATCATTCCAAGAAGAGATGTAGGGTATGTTGTCTATTGTGACGCATCCAATGAAGGACTAGGTTGTGTACTTATGCAGAATGTGACAATCATAGCCTATGGATCACGCTAAAAGAAGAACCACACGAGAAGAACTATCCAACACATGACTCGGAACTTACTGATGTAGTCCACACTATCAAATCATGGCATCACTATCTGTACGGTGAGAAATTTGAAGTGTTCATAGATCATAAGAGTTTCAAGTACATCGTTACTGAGAAGGATATGAACATGAGACAAAGATAGCGAATGGAGTATTTGAAGGACTACAATTTTACACTATCATATCATTCTGGTAAAGCCAATGTTGTCGTCCAAGCACTGAGCTGAAAGTCTCGAGGACACGTAGCTAGCTTGCCAGTACGAGAATGAAAGATGTTGGAAAACATTCAAGAGTTTGGTCTCCAACCCAATGACAACGAAGAAGGATTCTGTCTTGATAGGTAACCTAAGGGGGGTGAATAATGTGACATCCGATTTTCATTGTTTTCAATCAACTCAAGATAAACAATTAAACGCAATGAGATAATCAAATAGATAAGCAAAAAGGAAATCAAAAGACGATAATTTTTATAGTGGTTGGTCGATGTGCTTAGTCCATTCTTAGTGACCTTGTCACATCCCAAACTTTTGGGTTATGAAATAAGAAATGCAACAACTCAAACCAAAACTTAACATAAACATAATTTCAATAAACTGAAATAAATTTCAATAACTGATAATCATCTACCAAATAATAAATAATCCATCTGACTAGCCTGTACATAAACAAATCAAACAGGCCCACAACGCTCGAGCAATATAAATAACTAAGTCTGAACACCTTTAACTAAACGACTAAACATGATAGCATTGCAGAAAGTTTAATCCTATCTAGTATGCCGAGTCATCTCCAAAAGACTCCAAGTCGAGTTCACGAGTTGCTCCGACCGTCAGGCCATCTCCTACCCGATATTCAACATCAATGCATGCTCATATGTACCAATATTAACCAATTCAGACTCAAACAACAACTCCAAGTGGACCGAAAGGCAAGAAGCATGCCAAAAATAAAAGTAGAAATATTTTGTTTTTCAACAGGTCTCTTGAGCAACCAGGAGCTCGCTCAAGAGGCCAAAACCAGTCTACTGTCCAAAACAAGCTGTTGGAATTTTAAAGAGGTCGCTCAAGCAACCTAGACAAAATTTCAAATTCTGTTCTGTCGAACAAACTATATTTTTGACCTTCGTTTTTGCAACCTAACCGTCCAATGCATATGAATACACCACAAATCATGTATGGCTCGATCACACATCAAAAATCACATAATTACCATCGAAATAAACACGATCTACGCGATATCGTAATATAAATCAACATGAATCTACTTTATTCAATAAAAACAAAGAATATACTGTAGTGATCGAAAACCCCTTGAAAACTCCGCATACACAGTTAATCCCAAGCTCAATGTGATTCTCTCAATGCCCTTTAAAACCTCCTAGTTGATCTCGTCGGACGAATCTTTCGTCTAGGTACTTGTTCTCCTTCCTCAAGCAATCCAAGGTTTTTAGATTTCTAGAAAAAGCTGCGTATATTTTATAAAAACTGATTTTAAGATTTCCTAATCCTTTTATATTAAAAATATGGTTAATTATATTAACCGCTCTGTAATTACTAGCACCCACACATCGAATCCCAACATTCTAAACCATTACAATAAAGCCACAATTAAATATTATATATAACATCACGAAGTTCTAGAATAGACTAAAGCAATAAAAATAACACACCGAACCTCGGGTCCTCACAACCTTCCCCTTCTTAGCAAATTTCGTTCTCGAAATTTGCTCCCTAAGTTAAGAATAACTCTCGATGTATATCTATATGATTTTCCTCAAATGAAAGCATTATCCATCATGCACCCTCCATACCTAAAAATACTCACTCTATCATCTCACATTACTAGGTCAAAGGTCAACATACAGTAGTCCCTCCTAACCTCACGCGACTAACAACACATTACAGGGTCACCTTACTCTATGTCTTCACCAAACTAACACAATCGGACAGTTCTAACTCCAGACCTCAAATAGACGCGAACTAATAGAGCCAAAGAACCCAACATGACTATACTAAGATACCAGTACACACGCAATACGACAAAATATACCTTGGTCTTCCAACATCTACGGTGCTACTACTGCATAGACACGACCCCTAGTTTCCAATTGCACAGACTGAGCGGTCAAGGCTGCTTGACCTGCTCCTGCCTGAACTATACCTCCTACACTCCTTGAACCCTGGGGACAATAGCGCTGAATATGGCCCTCTTGATTGCACTAATAGCAGATTATCGACCGGGCTATCACAACATCATCCCGAGTGTGTTGACTTTCTTATGGGCACTCTACTCTCCTATGGCCATGCTATCCACATTTGAAACACAGTAACTCACCTTGATGGTTTCTCCCTTTCAAGGCAACTGAAGGATTAGAAATTGTTCGTCTATGGTAACCTTGGAATTCTGAGCTTACCTCCCTCTATCTCTTCTAACTAACTCACCCCCTCTCGAATTGTTTGCCTCTACTATCATCGCTTGCTCAACTAGATCCCCCTAATCCCGTATCTTCAACTGTATCACCCTTTCCCTAATAACTGGCTTTAGGCCCTTCTCGAATCTCTTGCACTTCAGATCCTCATCTTTTGTTGTTTCCGTCACAAAACGAGACAACGAGGTGAACCTGCTATAGTACTCCACTACTGTCATGTTGCCCTGCTCCAAATCATAGAACACCCCTTCATTACCTTCGAAAAGTAGCAATCAAGGAAGAGACCTTCGAAAGCTTCCCACGTCAACTCCTCCACATCATAAGTAGTTTTAACCATCTTCCGCCATAGATGAGCCTCTCCAGTAAACTGATAGGCAGCCAATAAAATTTGTAGTTCATCTTCCATCACCTATAATGTATCTATAGTCTTCTCCACCTGTTCAATCCAGCTGTCGCCCATAAAAGGGTCAGCCCCACTGGTGAACATGGGAGGGTTCAAACGACGGAACTCCCACATGGCTACCATTGCTCAAGTTTCATTTTTGGATTGGTTTGTTGCAAAATTTTGATTATTCTGAACAAATTGTTGCAATGCTTCCGCCACAACACTAACTAGATCATCGCCATTGGCAAATTCTAGTGCCCCTGCTGTTGCAACACCCCTGCCCCTTCCTCGAGCTCTTCGTGACATCATACTTTTATGATATAAGAGGACAATTACAGCGACAACTATCAACAACAACACTATCGAACACCGAGTAAACATGTAAACACATGACATAGAAGCACGTAAACACGTAATGAGAAGTGCCCTTAAAAACATCAACCCAGTGTTCCAGTTAACTTTCTTGGATCAAGCGCTTCTTCTAACCGGATTTCATAAGTAGTTGCATAGACGTCCGAAGACAATATATGACATCCAGGCACAACTCCACATAAGCGCATAGACTCTAGGACCCAAATCCACAGCTCTAGGTGTTCAAACCATGCTCTGATACTAAGTTGTCACACCCCAAACTTCTAGGATATGAAATAAGTAGTGGAACAACTTAAACCAAAATTTAACATAAACATAAGTCTAATAAACTAAAATAAATTTCAATGACTAATAATCATCTACCAAATAACAAATAATCCATCTGACTAGCCTGAACATAAACAAATCAAGCAGGTCCACAATGCCCAAACAATATAAATAACTAAGTCTAAAATTCTTTAACTGAACGACTAAACATGATAGTATTGCAGAAAGTGTAAATCCTATCTAATATGTTGAGTCATCTCCAAAAGTGAAATCTAACTCCTCTGATCCACATCATCACCTGTAAATTATTATTATTTTATAGAAAAACATAAGACGGGGCTCGATTAGGAAGTCATATTGAAAACATCGACATATTGAATAAAGCATACTCACATTCAACAATATAATATGCATAACGAAAATATAAACGACCGAATAAATACCCACAATACACTCATGCTCTACATGCGATTCGTGCAGTATTTCGATAGTCTTGCACCACAGGCTGCCCACATCGGGGACCCTATCATAGAGTTTACGGGTTGCCTCAATTGTCGGGCCACCTCTATACCCGGTAGTTCACGGTCTTTCACCAAAGGAATAACAAAGACTCCAAATCGAGTTCACAGGTTGCTCCAACTTTCGGCCCGTCTCCTACCTGGTATCCAACATCAATGCATGCTCATATGTACCAATATTAACCAATTGAGACTTAAACAGTAACTCCAAGTGAACCGAAAGGCAAGAAACAGGTTGAAAATAAAAGTCAGGACATTCTATTTTTCAAGAGCTCGCTCGAGCGGCCAAAACCAATCTACTATCCAAAATAGATTGCCAAAATTTTAAGGAGGTTGCTCGAGCAACCTAAGCGAAATTCCAGATTCTGTTCTGTCGAATAGATCATATTTTTTACCTTCAGTTTTGTAGCCTATCTATCCAATACGTATGAAAACACCACAAATCATGCATGAGTCGATCACATGTCAAAAATCACACAATTACCACCGAAATAAACACGATCTACGCAATATCGCAACGTAAATCAACATGAAATCCTAACTTACTTGATAAAATTGCAGAATATACTGTTGTGATCGAAAATCCCTTGAAACCTCTGCACATACATTTGGTCCCAAGCTCTATGCGATGCTCTCAATGCCTTCTACAACTTCCTAGTTGATCTCGTCACACGAATTTTGCATCTAGCACTCATTCTTCTTCCTCAAGCAATCTAGGGTTTTAGATTTCTAAAAAAAGTTGCGTATATTTTATAAAAACTGATTTTAGGATTTTCTAATCTTTTTATATTAAAAATATGGTTAATTACATTAATCCCCCTCTAGTTACTAGCACCCACATATCAAATCCCAACGTTCTAAACCATTACAATAAGGCCACAATTAATTAACTATTATACATAACATGACGAAGTTCTAGAATAAACGGAAAGCAAAAAAAAACATAACACATCAAATCTCGGGTCCTCGCAGACATTTCTTGAACTATCACCATTTCCTCTATGAATCAGTAACTTACACAAGGTTGGTTTATGAAGCCCATCTCCTCTTACACTAATACTCTTACCGATACACGTGGACCGATAAACCTTACTTGACACACATGGACTAGGCCTCTAGCAATCTTTCCTCAATCCTAGTACACACAAACTAGGCTTCTACCACTCCTTTTTTCCTAACTAAGCTCAAAATATCTGTAAAGTGGTGTGACGTGAATAGTACAATACACATAAATTTCACAATCCACAACTCCTAACTAATATCTCAGTGAAAGGGTCCACTCCCTCACAATATAGTATGCGGTTTGTGAAGATACATCGAAGGATTTACAAGTGAAAGCACACGTAGACCATTTAGAAGAAATTCACCATTGGAGGAACTTTTCTGAGGAAGAAGATGAACAGTAACTCTCTAAAGTGGTCTGTTCCTTTCTCTATCAACGTCTGGAGACAACAAGGCCAAGCTTCTCAATATATATATATGTGTGTGTGTGTGTGTGTGTGTGTGTGTGTGTGCGCAATTGATGGAGCCTTGCAATTGATGTAGAATCGGCCAAAACTTGGTGCCCAACATTCATTGACTATTCAAGGAAGGAAAAGTTATGCAGTTGTGAAACCCAGAAGCTATAATGCCCTAAAAGAGAGCTAACAAACTCCAACGGTAAAATAAATGTGAACTACTCATTAAATTCAAATTAGACCAATAAGTATTTATCCCATGTGAGCGCAGACAAGCTGATAAAGACATAATATTGACATATAAAAGTCACAATATTATTTGTTGTTAGCTTCGAATAATACTTAATTAAATATATTTGTTATCTTTCAATTATTTATATTTATTTTAATTGGTTTGTAGGAAAGTATGATAAAAAGATACATTTAGCTATAAATCAAGATTTGCTACATAAGACCCACGGCTGAAAAGTTTGACGTTAAAAGGGATATGCTCAAATTTGCTTTGAAAAGTTCGACAACCATTTGAATTCATGTAGGCATTAAGTCAGAAAAAAAAAATATAGGCGAGCGAAATGAAAAGAAAAGAATGACTTTGACTAGGAAAGGAAGTCCTCTGGATGGATTTAAAAAGGAAAGAGTTGGTGGAGAAGAAAAGCAACACACGGCAAAGAGGAATTAAGGGGTCCACCAAGTGATTGATTGGAATGAAATTAACAGCATAAAAGGGCAACAAGGGATTGCCTTTAAAAGGGGTCTCACGGCCGGTTGGAAAAGAGGAAGGACGACTGAACACAAAAGAAATTGAAAAAAAAAATAAAGAACAAAGACCACGGCCGGCTGGAGAAAAAAAAGAAGGCGTTAGTACATGGCTGGAGAACACTCAAGGTTTTGAGAAATTTGTCTAATGGAGTTTTATTATTATGTTTCATTGACTCTATGAGTAACTAAACATTAAAATTAGGGTTAAAAATAAGACTCTATATATTTTATTAATTAATTTTACGCATCTGATTTTCCTTACATGCGTTTATTGAAAATTGTTCTTTGCTCAAGTTTATTGCTTGATTTACTAATGTTAACACTACAACAAAATTGGTTTATAACAACGAAACATTTTCGTCTCAAAAACTATGTTTTCGTCGGCAAATCATTAGGCGACGAAAATTTTCGTCGCTAACTTTCATCGCCCATAGATACAGGCGACAAAATATTTCGTCGCCAAAGGTAGATAATTAGCGAGGAATTTTTTCTTCGCTAATCTTGGTTTCCGCGACGAAATATTTTGTCGTTAACTACCATCATTTGCGAGGAATTTATTTTCGTCGTTAATAGTTAGATTTTGAGACGATTTTTTTGTCGCTAAATTGATATCTAATTCAAAACAAATTGCCAAGAAATGTCATTATCTTCCCCTTCCTAGGATTCGAACCTTGGACCTTCACCTCACCAATACTTTATGTACACCCTCTCTGACCACTGCGCCAAACACAATA
>JABCMJ010007158.1:0-13366 GCA_014822125.1 Arbutus unedo
AAAAATATTTAATAAGTATTATCCAATCTGACCGTTTCGAAATATATTTATAATTAAATAACAATATTTCACAAAATATTTTTGGCGCATTTTGCTGGAGGGGAGTTCCCTGACGCCTATATAAATAAATCAACCCCCAACGAATCTTCCATCAGTCCTCAACCATCCAAGAGAAAGAAAGCCGAAAAACAAACCCACCTCTCTCTCTCTCTCTCTACTAAAAGTCTCTGCGCTACTTTTTACGGCTTTCGTCTCATTCTCTTCAACTTGGTGGTGCCTGACTGAGCGAGCGAAGCACCACAATCATCGGACAACTTTCTCCATTGTATTGCCTCTCTCTCCTCTATTTATGCATATGTTTTGTGTTTATTGATTTATGTGTGTTGTGTAATTGCTGTGATTTGCTGTGATTCAAGGGAAGGAAAGTAATCGGTTTTGTTTCTGGAATGGCTCGTGTGGTCTTTAATTCAGCTACGAAGTCTAGTTTTTGTCGAATTGCTCTGTAGAACTCAACTAATTATTGGAAGTTTTGCGAACTTGTTTTTCTTTTCATTTTTTGTTGTATATTAACAGTGACTTTGAGCAAAGTGATTACTCGACTTTGTAGTGGAAGGACGGTGTGATTCTCGTGTTTTTTCTTTTTATCTTTCTCTTATGTTGATGTACATGTAGGTGTAAAAGCACAGTGCATCTCCAATTCTCAAATTGTTTAACGCTTGTTCTCATCATTTTGGGCTTCTGGAATGATTGACTCAATTTCTACTGTTTTAGGATTCTATTGTGCTTTTTGAACTGATAGGTTCACGATCGTTGAATCGGAGTTCTCTTATATTCCAAAATCTGCCTTTTGGTTTCAAATCTTTGATTGCTGGCTTGGTTGACCTCAGTCAACCAAACTGCCTTTCAGTCCCTGGATTTTGGAGTATACTTCTTTTCAATAATGGAGGGGGGATTTTTTTTTTTTCTAAGGAGAACTTTCGTCTTTCTTTGCCGCGTTGATTTAAAGTTGACTTTATAGGTTTCTTTATTGATCTGTCAATTTACTGCTCTGTTTACAATCTTGTTGAGTATGAAGCAAGTTGTGATTCTAGATTGCCTGAATTTTGTTCAAATTGGCTGTCGGAATCGTATGCTGGTGCTTATGCAGTGCACTGTTGCTGCCTTTTTTAGTTTGATTTGTATTTTTATTTGGTTGGTGGGATTTAGCATATCAGAGTAGTTCTATTGTATAAACCTGTCACAAAACAAAGTCTTGGATTGAGAAGACTATACTAGATGTTCTAGTGGGACCCATTATAAAAGCTGTGATCATTCGTAAGCTGTTTTACGTGGTTCTGTGAGTGACACTTGTTTGATATTTTCATCAGTTCTTTAGTTATCTGTTAAGTTTTGCTTCTTGAAACTTAATGGAGTCCATGGACAATTGTAGCAGCAGTTCAAGTTCTATGAGGATGTTGGAGAAGATGGAAGAAAAATTTGATCATGAGGAAATCATAGAAGAATTTGAGATGCTGACGAAGGATGCTGAGAGGGTTCAGAGAGAAACCCTGCAAAAAATTTTGGAAGAGAATGGCAGGGTAGAGTACTTGGAGAAATGGGGTCTGGAGGGAAGAACCGACCCTGAGAGTTTCAAGGCTTGTGTGCCCTTTGCCACTCACACGGATTTGGACCCTTACATTCAGAGAATCATTGATGGTGACAATTCCCCTATTCTCACTGGGAAAGCCATCACAACCATCTCATTAAGGTATATTCAATATTTTATCTATGCTAAATTTTATCGTCATTCTCTGGAAAAATACCGTGATATGCAACTTATCAATTCTGTGGTTCTTGCAGTTCTGGTACCACTCAAGGGAAGCCCAAGTTTATCCCTTTCACTGATGAATTGTTGGATTCCACTGTGCAGATATATAAGACATCTTATGCTTTTAGAAACAGGTAGTGTTCCTCTCTGTACTGCAGAACTTTTCGTTTATATTGGTTCCAATGCCTCAACAATATTTTGGATATATTTATATTTACAAGTGATTTCTCAGAGTTCTGCATGATATTTTTACTCCTACTTACTGTCTCTGTTTGTTTCTTTTCGTGAGAATCAACAAAGCTATGGAATTTTCATTAGTAAGTCAATTATGTATATCTCTCCAAGTTCTGAGGTCTTCATGTGAAAAAGCTCAAGTTCAAATTTGAAATCTTTCCGATATCTAATTATTCAACAGTTGAATTTAATGATTCTAGTGTTCTGTGGTCAAAACCTGCACACACAGATACTTTGCCCAGATCTTTTATGTATTCAGAACGTTTTGCATCTATAGCATGCCGTGTAACGTATTCCACCTTTGTACATGGGTTTATTATCGACTGATGTGAAGAAGAATCGGTTTGCAGGGAATATCCTCTTGGGAATGGTAAGTCCTTATACTTTATCTACAGCAGCAAGCAGTTCAAAACAAAAGGGGGTCTTGCTGCAGGAACTGCTACTACAAATGTGTATCGTAGTTCACAGTTCAAGAATACAATGAAGGGAATGCAGTCCCCATGTTGTAGCCCCGATGAAGTTATATTTGGTCCTGACTTCAAGCAGTCCTTATACTGCCATCTCCTAAGTGGGCTTATTTTCTGGGATGAAGTCCAAGTTGTGTCTTCTACATTTGCTCACAGCATTATACATGCCTTCCGAACCTTTGAACAAGTCTGGGAAGAATTATGTACTGACATAAGAGAAGGGGTTCTCAACAGCCAAATCACTGTCCCATCTATCCGAACAGCTATGTCAAAACTCCTCAAGCCAAATCCTGAAATGGCTGATATGATCCATAAAAAGTGCACCGGGTTAAGTAATTGGTACGGATTAATTCCAGAGCTATTTCCTAATGCCAAGTATGTTTATGGGATCATGACTGGGTCAATGGAACATTATTTGACAAAGCTGAGGCATTATGCGGGCAATTTACCACTGCTGAGTGCTGATTACGGGGCTTCTGAAGGGTGGATCGGAGCCAATGTGAACCCGAAATTGCCTCCTGAATTGGCCACTTTTGCTGTGCTTCCTAATATTGGGTATTTTGAATTTATTCCACTGAGGGAGAATGTTGGGGTTCAGAAGAAAGATGAAGTTGAGCCTTTCCTTTCCATGGAGCCCAAGGCAGTGGGTCTGACTGAAGTCAAAGTTGGGGAGGAGTACGAGATCATTATCACCAATTTTGCAGGTAGAAATCATTTAATTGGATAGAAGCATTTCTTCGTATTTTAAGTAATAGAAATGCACTACTTCTTGAATTCGGAAAAGAATCTGCAAAATTTATCGCACTTTCCTAGTTGAAAATATTATACCCTGATGGAGGACCTTTCTGTTGCGATGGCAAATATATTGTCATGGCCTCATGGGTATAGAATATTTTGTTTTTCTATGGGACCAATAAAATAAGCTATGCGTTGGCCATTGGTAAAAAAACCCCCCTCTGTTTCCCATGAATGCTTGCCAGATCATGGCCTCACGTGCATATAATATTTTGTTTTTCTATGGGGACCAGTAAAATAAACTATGCATTGGCCATTGGTCAAAAAAAACCCCTCTGTTTCCCATGAATGCTTGCCATGTGGTTGTTGGACACAGGGAGAACTCCTCTATCCTTGGGGGCAGGTCTTTGTCTTTCTTCTCCCCCTTATTGCCTCGTTTTCTTCAATTACTCATGTTTGTTGTTTATCTGGAGGAACATGACTGAGGATTTTTTTTCATTGGTTGTCAGAGTTCACATGGCCAAATTGGCTGGCTCACACACAAATAAATATTTATAGCTAGTTGAATTATAGAATTTTTCATATTGCCCAGCTGATGGCATGGCTAATTAGTCCACATCCTTTACATGGGATTCCTTTAGTAGTTAAACCTTTTAATAAAGGTAGGTGTTCGATTTTTTATGTTATCTGCTTATGTATAGCATGGATCTATAAATATGTTTAATTTCACTTTGACTTATCCTTGTGTACTCTTGCTTACTTATTCTCGTCCCGGATACGGATACAACCCAGGATAATTTATTTGGGGTTGCATGTGAACTGGATGCCACTACTGGAGAAGATAATATAGTCTTATGCTGTTATTTCTTGTACAGACAAGGGCGGTGGGAAATTCTGGATTACATTTTTGTTTCTGACATGAACATAGTAGGTACAGTATACACTTCATTTGCATTTTCAGCTTAATTTAGAAGTATGGCACATAGGAAAAATTGATTAAGCTCGAAAACATGTGTCGGGAAGAAATAGCGTACGTCCTTTACCTTTCTAACTCTTTATCCTTCAAACGCATCTGTTTCCCGCTTCAACTCTGCCCAGTAAAGTGGTTGTAAGATGATGAGAGATTGGATTGCTTGAACCAGGGTTAAAGAAGGTGATCTACGGCTAGCCTACATTCGCTTAACTCGATATAATCGGTTAGAATCTATTCCAGTTTGTTATAAACCTAAGTCCTAAGTCCTTGAACAACTGGAAGATGGAATAGCATGCCTACACCATATAACTAGTTAACCCTGCTTAAACTTTGCCATTTTAAACTTATGTGATTGTGAGAAGTTTTCTCCTTTGCCCGTTTCCTTTTTTCATTCAAAGGACAGCATTTTAATTTCTGATTTACCATGAACCTTTCATTTTTTCGTATGGGATTTCCATTGTACTTGCTATGCAGATGTTGTAAGGGTAACATATAAAGTACAGCTTAGTTACTTTAATAAATACATGATATAGAGTATCTAAAAAGTATCCGACGCGTCAAAAATATGAATTTGTATTTTTTATATTGTGGTACGTATCTGCTAGTATCAGTCTAGTATTGTATTCGAAATGGATACAATATGCGTACGACTCTCATCTAGAAATATTCGTGCTTCATAAAACTTATGTTATTGTGAGAAGTTTTCTCCGTTGCCCGTTTCCCTTTTCATTCTAAGGACAGCATTTTAATTTCTGATTTATTATAAACCTTTCTTTTTTTCTTAATGGGATTTCAGTTGCACTTGCTATGCTGCCGTGGTTCGTGTAACATATAAAGTACGGCTTAGTTACTCTAATGTATACATTGTTGCTCTTTAGCATTTTATTGCAATTAGCAACATCGTACCTCTACTTCTTTCTCCAATTTCTTTTTACCAAACAAGACTGCCTTCTTACCAAACCGGGAAGGGTTGTGATGCTGAACCAGATACAATATACCTGTGCACGTAAGTTGCCGGTTCATAAGTACTAAAGTTATTCACTATCCAATGAAATTGCAGGTTTCTTCCGATACAGGTTGGGAGACGTGGTCAAGGTAACGGGCTTCTACAACTCGACTCCAGAACTCCAATTCGTTTGCAGGAGTAACCTTCTTCTCAACCTTAACATCGACAAAAACACCGAGAAAGACTTGCAACTGGCTGTTGAAGCAGCAGCCAATTTGTTGGCAGAAGAAAAGCTAGAAGTTGTTGATTTCACAAGCCGGGTGGATGTATCAAAGGATCCGGGACACTATGTCATCTTCTGGGAATTGAGTGGCGAAGCAGGTGACGAACTTTTGGCAGAATGTTGCAACTGTTTGGACCGATCGTTTGTGGATTCAGGATATGTCAACTCCCGTAAGAGCAATTCGATTGCAGCACTGGAGCTCCGAGTTGTTAGGAGGGGAACCTTCCAGAAAATTCAAGATCACTTCGTCACACAGGGAGCTGCTGTTAGCCAGTTCAAGACACCACGGTGCGTTGCTCCTGCCAATAACAACGTGTTGCAGATCCTCAGTGGCAATGTGGTTAAGAGCTACTTTAGTTCTGCTTTTTAGTTTCGAATATCGATGTTCTACTGTTTGATAACGTCATAAAGGAACTCAATTTGCATACAAAATCTCCGAAAAAAATATTGACAGTTTCCTTTACCATACCATGTTCATGTTGTAGGCTTTGAAAGTTTCAGTTCATGCTGATATGATGTATATATAAAAAGGTGCAACTTTCGTCTAAAAATTGTTTTGCCCGTCAAGTGTTCTTGTTTGAACCATTTTTTTGTTTGGTACCACAGCCCCGCTTCACGTTTCCAGTAGCAATTGAAAGTTTGTGAATGAACAGAAAAGGTGTTCAAACCGAGTCTTGAGGATGTTGGGATGGAGAAATCACACACTCTCTCTCTCTCTCTTTCTGCACGTTCTCACACATCATATTATGCCTTTTGCCACTCGCCACCAAACCACTGCCGTACCTTGCTATCTAAATACACACATATAGAGCGAAGTTAAAGGAAGAAAAAACCAAGAGGATTAAATGCTCTGGCATGGGTGATCTTGTATAGGCATGGGTGATGATGCGTGATTCTTTACGCATGGGCTGTTGTTTGCTGCCTGAAGCCAAAAGGATGGGCTCCCATGCGGGGCTGTTGTTTAGCAGCTCACACCATTTTTTTGCTATTAAAGTGGCACGGGAGATTTGACTCTTCGCGTGCGTTGGAGATGCTCGTAGATGGTCTTTCTTATCTAAGCCTGTAACTCGTTAAATAAGAAGGGCCACTAGTCTTTTGAACCTGGCCCAAACTAGCCCAAATTACGAACCGAAAAGGCCTTAGTCGTTAGTTAGCCATTTGCAATGACATTTATGAAATTAGGATATAGGGGTGCTGAAATCTAGAGTCTAAAATTTCACATATTAACATGATTGTTAGATATTTAAGCTTTTATTTGATATATTTCGAAGTAAAAGCATGAATTAAGTCAGCCACATGAGAAGCGAATGCCACAAGCTGAGAACCGGGGCAAGGAACCAAGCGGCGAGACAAGGGAAAATGGAAACAGGCAAGGAAACTGGAGAACAAGAAATGGTAACGGGAACGGACAGAGGTAGGATCGAGTTTTTGTCATCGTGTCAGTCAATTCGGGAAATAATGAAAATGTGATCGCAAGTAACATATTAGTATGTTCGTTCCTTAGCTACCTATGCATTAGTTGATTCGGAATCATCCCATCGATTTGTGTCAAAATATTTCGAAACAAGATTCATAGAGAAACCAACACGTTAGGACATGAGTTGCTGGGAATGCAATTTTAAATCAAAATGCACAAATAATATTAAATACGAAAAATAAAATCAGTTTCTATTCATTCTTGGCAAAATACATCTTAAAATGCAGGAGTAATATCCTAAATAATACGTTTTTTATATTTCATAAAGGCACTTTAAACTTTTTTCGTCTTCATCTTCTTTTAGCCTTTTACATGAAATGTATAAAATTAATGAGAAAAATAAGTATTGGAATAAATTGTTTTATTTTTTGGGGGACAAATCATTTGTTTTTCCAATAGTTTTTTGATGTATTTAGGAGCTTTGAGGGTGCTAATATTATAAGTTATTGCTACTTACATGCATATGTTTTTTTGATAGTTGGGTTCCTAAAAATTTCTGGTTGTTTAGGAGAAAATATTGTCTTCTTGCATTGTGATGACCAAGAAATCGCGGACAGAGTTATAAAAGAAAATAAACAGAGAGGTCGTGATAATATCATCTACGTTCGTATCACTCTTCGTGGAGTAGATCACGCATCAAACCAAGTCATTAACCAGGAAAGGAAGAAATTCTCACTACCGTTGACTAGCTAACCGGCTCGTGAGCACAATAAGAACATACTCCCAAAAAGTTAGCCATGGCAGGGGTCAACATAGAATGAACAGACATCCCTAATGGTGTGTTGACAAAGCCAACTTCTTAGGTTGTGGTAGGAGAAAAGCGGCCATGGGCACTTGGTTCGGGTCGAAAGCCATTCCATTGAGGGGTAAACAAGATGGACGGGCACGAGTAGTCTGGTATCAGACCCTCTTAGGCAGACGATAACTATTTCACTTATTAGACTAGTGTTGGCCGTCTAACGACATGGACGGAAATTCATGCTACGAAGGTTAGGATCGAGTATAATATATCAACTGTCTACTCAATATCTTAGTACGAGTCCAAAATTACTGAAGCACGAGATGAACATAAATTTGATCGATTGAATTTAGCCTTAGATGCGATAGGACTCCTAATTACTAGGTATATCCAAATTTCCTAGCCCATCTATGAGATAGGACCCTACTATTTGGACTCTGGAGAGAACAACAAAAGTTTCAAGATCAAGAGTCAGTATTGGGTCCGAACAAGAATTGTCATATTTGGATGGCAAATGAACGTACGAAATTCTCTCTCTCTCTCTCTCTCTCTCTCTCTGTGGTTGTTATGGTTGACGTTAAAGTTGAGTCAGTGCTGGGTCCGAACAAGAATTGACAGTCTGAAAGTAGCTTACGCGCTTCTCTCTCCCTCTCCCTCCCTCACACACAAACAATTGGTATGTTTGGTGTCTTCTCTCCTTTGTCCTTTATCTTGCTTTTCGGGTATTCTGTTTCCTCTGCAACGCGGGAAAATCTCTCTCTCTCTCTAACCCCACAAACAGGAGTCTGCTACTCTTCACCAGTACTATGTTTGATTGTGTGACTAATAAGCCGTAGAATTCGGGTTCAGATATTTTCATAAGTCTCTTCAATATCTTTTCAAGTTTCTCGTGCACTAATCCTTTCATTTCCTTTCAAAACCATTCCTCATAATCTCCCAAACAATAAGCTTCCTTTGTCTATGGATAAACGCCATGATACTTTGCTAGCATGTCCGAACCGGAGAAATTTCGATTGGATTGGTGTCCAAAGTGCGGAAACCTAATTCCAGAGCTACCAGATAATTACTCTGTTAATCACTGTGCTGGTTGCGGTTCTCTTTTTCGAGGTACCTCTCCTTCAACCCCTGTGTGTGTGTGTGTGTGTGTGGTTCGTGAGACACAGCGTGCTTCATCCTGCATATTTTATGTTCGACCAAAGGTTATATTGACTTGCTTATTGGGTTTCAAATAATGAATTCTTCAATATTTCTAATTTATAAACAATCTTCAGCCCTTGCTGCAAAAGTGATTGAAAGATGGAAACACGGCCTTCAAGAAAGATTAAAGTTTTTCTTAA
Source organism: Arbutus unedo (assembly GCA_014822125.1). Taxonomy (NCBI): domain Eukaryota; kingdom Viridiplantae; phylum Streptophyta; class Magnoliopsida; order Ericales; family Ericaceae; genus Arbutus; species Arbutus unedo. The sequence goes on from JABCMJ010007158.1 coordinate 8,999, forward strand.
TTTGAGTGCAGAGTCGTTGATTTCTTACTTGATCCGAATGTCTCTTTGAAATATCTCTTGAACAACAAAATTGAGAATCAATTAGTATCGTCCATTTGATGTCAGTCTTAAGTTATTCCATGAAAAAAAATGAAATTATTGAAAGTACTTTTAGAGACAAAGTGTATGTGTGTGTCCTATACTTTTTACCTTCATTTACCTTATATACTCTAAGCTAGCATGTGCGGAACTGATGGCATAAAAAATAACCGTCGCAATCATTGATGGCATGCATGACGCATTGGACGCTAGGTCAAACACCACGCGTTAGGACCAAAACGTGGAAGACGGGCATGTTGACCAGGTCATCTGCGTCGGCACGGCCCACATGGGTTGATTATGCAAGATCATGTGGTCCACGTCAGGTTTTCGGTCTGACCTATTAAGTTTATTTGGTCGCTAGGCCTCGCTCAGTTAATGATCAAATCCAGAGCCACTCGACCCAGTGAGTAACAATATATTAAAGGTTCGAGTTGAGGAATGAGAAGAAGTTTTCAGATTTTTTAACACAATTGAGTTTGAATGGAGATTTGAGTAAGGGTTGGAGATGCTCTTAGTAGTCCTCTTTTCTTTCCATTTAAGATGTTTTATTTGTTGCTATTTACAGCTTACGAGAATGTTGAGGCTGATAATTTGACTCAGAAGTCTGATGAGGAAATGGTTCAGGGAGCTTCTGAAAAGTTATGCCATATATCAGACCATTTGGAACTTTCTGAGCATCAAATCAACTTGAGAGATGATCTTGAAAATGATGTTATATCTAATAGTAGTTCTTCTAAGTAGGTTGCCAGTATTGCCCTCCAGATGAATGAGAATATAGATGAATCTGATCATTCAGAAACGGGTGAAGATTTTGCAAATGGGTCAAGAACATTAGGGCAGATTGCTGATTGGAGGACTGGGGAGGAGGGAGGTGAGGTGGTTGGAGGGTTTTTGGGGAAACCTAGAAGGAATGTTCAAGGCATGAGGTACTCAACCTCAAAATTTCCAGAAGAAGGCCCTTTGTATTATAATTCGAGGTTCAGTTATGGATATGGAGAACAGTTGCAGGATCAAAACAGACCTGATAAGTTTAATAAGGTTGAGGACCTTCAACAAGATCACGGTGAGCTTTTGAGGAAGTTGGATGAGCTGAAAGACGAGCTTCGTCGTTCTAGCAGCTTAAGTGAGAAAGCTACGGAAAAGTTTCCCCTTGAGCCTAAGGTGTGTTTTTCTGGTGGCTCATGGGGATTCAATAGGGCTTCTGTCCACGACTCAAAGCTTGATACATATGTTTCGAGACCTTCTTATATAAGCCATTACCCCGGGCCATCTTCAAATAATTATATGAATAGGCATGAAATGGATATGTTCAGGTTTTCTCCTTCACTGCATCACCCAAATCATGCCCGAAGATATGGGGATCTCTTGAAGTCCCCAATGCTTAGAAGAGGTCCACACCAAGCACCTGATCCTCTCCAACCACCACCACCTCAGCTTTATTTTGAGCCATACCCGCCAAATATGAGCCTTCACCATCCTTCTTGCTCTTGTCCTCATTGCTACAACAAACATCCCCGAGATTCTACCCTCATGGAAATCCTGGGTTATTTGGCCCTCGAGATTATAATCCTCAAATTTCCAACAGTCGTCGTTTGAATTCCTATAATCAGTCCCACTTCAGAAGATGGCCTAGTTACCTTGACTCTGAATTTTCAGTTCTTCATTGTCCTCCGAGGTCAGTGTTATCCACTGGTGGAAGGTGTTGCCACCCCATAGCTGGTGGTGCTCCATTTGTCACATGCTACAACTGTTTTGAACTTCTGCAACTGCCTAAGAAAATCTTCCTTCTGGAGAAAAGTCAGAAGCAAGTCCGATGTGGTGCATGCTCTACCGTCATTCTTTTTCAGGTTGTCGACAAGAAATTTGTTTTTTCTGCTCATTCGGAGACACAGAAAACTCTCGTTGGCGATCATCCTAATAACGTGACCGTGAGGGGTAGTAATTCGCATTCTGGTGAGCATGCAAACCAGGGTACGATGAATTTCTTGTCCGATGATTATGATAATTCAGGTTATGGTTTCCAGTCAACGGACACAGAAGCTATTTCATCGTCGACATGCAATTCTGCAGAGATGGGAAGCCTTTACTCCACATATCCATATTCTTCTGGGGATAAGGATACCTCAGAAAGTTTGAATGCTCAAGGAAAGGAGTCCAACTCTGCTGAGCTACAAGGAAACGTCAATCAGTCTGCACCCCAAATGGGCTCACCTTTAGAAGATCATTTTGATGACTCTAACCAATGCCAAACGGTCAACCGACAAAGTGGAGATTTCGAAGGGGATAAGGGGGAACAAAAGAAGGCTGCCTCACGGCAAAATTCCACGAAAGATGCATTGTTGGCAACAGAGATGGAGATGTCGTCGAATGAGGACTCAAACACTGGGACACCCCTAGAATCCTCGCAGCAAAATTCCACGAAAGATGCATTGTTGGCAACTGAGATGGAGATGTTGTCAAATGAGGACTCAAACACTGGGACACCCCTAGAATCAGGAGATTCTAAGGGAGAAGAAGATCGACTGAGAGTTAGAAAAGGGAACCAATCTGTGTTTGCCAGGACTACCAAGAAGAGCTTGAGAGAGGTTTTGATGTCCAATGAAATTGAAGAAATCACAAGTGATGTCACAGTTAATGGGCATCCTATACCCGATCGGTCACTAAAGGAGGCTGAAAAACTTGCTGGACCTATCCGTCCTGGACAGTACTGGTAACTGCATCCAACTCCTTATTAATCTCAATTCATTTCTATATACAGTAGCTTTGATTTTCATACTTGTGTTGTGTGGTTTTGGATATTATCGTTTTCGTATAATAACTTGCTTTTCAGTACAATACTGTGGGTGGATTCAAACCTGAAGCTAATTCAATTTGCGACATGTTTTCTCATGGGTTAGATATCCATTGTCTGTAAACTTCTGAAGACTGGAACTCCTAGGACTGGAGGTGTAGAGCCTATGGCTATTCGCTTATTTTACCCGAAAGGGAAGCCAGGACTAGAAATAGCCGAGCTAAGAGATATCAGAGGTTGACTGAAAATTATGATTGATTCTTTCGTTTCTCTTTTGCCTCCGTAATCGCTACAGGACTCATCAATTGGCAAAAGAGAATAAAAAGACACTCGACCAATTTGCCAAGGAAGAAGTAAGAAACAGTGTCTGATATAGATATATCCAAAGTTATCAGTTAATAGGCTTATGAATAAATTCCATGAACAAAATGTGAAGTTTTCCTCCCTTTTTTTTGGCTGCTGTTTAGGCATACGATGGTTTGATCAGATTGTGAAGTCCTTTAACCAGAATTATCAAGTACGGTAAAAGTAAGAACCTTTTAGTGCTTGTCCGGTCAGTGTTAGCCAGAAAACATTCATATGCTTAAGTGAATCCTGAACCAAAAAGATGTCCTGAAAGTATTGTTTAGATAGATGATAGCACGTATTGGATTTTTTGCTTGAGGTTACCTTTTATGCATGGGCCAAGATTGGGCTCCAACCTAGTAAGTGCGGAGTAAGTTCCTCTGTGACGTTAGAAATAACCGTCGCTATCTTGACGTCATGCACAACGTACCGAATGCTAGGTCGGATGCCACGTGCCAAGGCCAAGCCACCTTGAAGCCATGTGGAAACGGGTAGGGCCACGTCGGTCCGATGGATCTCTCTCTTCGGATCCTGACTCAGCTTGTTCCACACGGCACGTGCCCGCCGACTGAGCTGGTTATGCGAGGCCATATGGGCCACATTGGGCTTCGGTTCGGCCCATTGGACTCCCAAAGTAACTGGGTCTTACCCAGGCTACTACGCAGATATTCACTGTTACCCTACTTTATTTCCCCTTACTTTGCTTGCCTTTACCAGGTATGATTTCAGAGCAGGTTTCTGGGGTGCAATGGGCGGGCCTTGTCTTGGCATAATCCCAGTAAGATCAATTGATGATTCTGATGCAAAATAAATTAGTCTACTGATATCTGGAAATAGCTATAGCTAGCACTCTCAACTATTTTACTCAGGTAAATGTCATTTTCTTGCAGCCCTTTATTAAAGAATTCAACTATCCCATGTCAGAGGATTGTGCTGGTGGAAATACTGGTGTCTTCGTCAATGGAAGAGAGCTTCACCAAAAAGATTTGAATAGGCTTAGTAGTAGAGGGCTTCCAACTACTACAGGTAGATCTTACGCAATTGAGATTTCTGGAAAAGTCGTCGACGAAGACTCCGGTGAAAAGCTGGATAGTCTTGGCAAGCTTGCTCCAACGTAAGTCCCCACTTTCCTAAATAATTTTCTGTGATTC
>JABCMJ010007159.1:0-16664 GCA_014822125.1 Arbutus unedo
CCTTTCGTCTCCAAAAGCAAATATTGGCGATGAAAAAATTCCTCACTGATTATATATTTTTTGGTGACAAAATATTTCGCATTATGCATTTAAATATAAATTTCTCGCATTATGTTTTTAATTAATTAATTTATTTATTTATTTATGCATTTAATAGGGTAGGCTAAGTCTTTTAGGTGAGATCCTAAGATGTTGTTCATCCGATAACATAGGTTTTCAACATCTTCTCAATTATTTTTAACGTTTGTTCTAAAATTAATTCAAGTTCTTGATTTCGAACCAAATAAGGAGTGTTAAACTCTTGATCAGTTGTTGCCATTGATTTGGTACATCTGATACTTGGGTCGATGTCCTCTTTTGATTTGACCTAATGTTTCTTGAACAAACCTCGATTTGAGAACATATCTTTTAAATTAAATTATTTTTATTGAAAAATCTCGCGATTATGATTCTCTGGCCTGAATTCTTAATTGAATTATAAAGATGAGATGTTGACTACCGAAATTTAGGTTGAACAGATTCCGAAGATTTAGCCTACCTTCTGTATTTAATCAACTCTTGTTAAGTTTTTGCAGCATTAGATATTAAACAATTTCCAAAATCGAGGTTAGCTTCTGAAATGCTATAGTTACAAGTTTTCGTAATCTCCTTTCTTATTGTTACTCATGGATCGATACTCAGGCCTATCACTTTACTTGTTTTCTACACTCTTGAGGTGACACTTAGTTTCATAAATACTAATTTTATAGGTGCATCAAAGACATCTCTTTTCCCAGTCGATTAGACTCTAAGATTACAACTCCAAGTCTGAAATTTATAAAATCCTCAAAGATTACGATCTCAAGATTTTTGAAAAATCCTTAAAAATCACGACCTCGAGATTTTTCAGAGACTCAAATATTATGACTCCAAATCGACAATTTTAAAAATCCTTGAAGATTACGACTCCAAGATTTTTTTGAGAGATTTGGAGATAACGGCTCCAAGTTGAGACTTTTGAAAATCCCTGAAGATTATGACTTCAAAGTTTTTGAGACACATGGAGAATACGACTCTGAGTCGAGAATTTTGAAGTCATTCATGATTCGATTCCAAGGTGGCAAGAGATATGAAGATTACAAATCTAAGCTGAGCATTTGAAAAATCCTTGAAGGTTACGATTCTAAGGTTTTCGAGAAAATCATTCAAGATTATGCTCCTAAGATTTTTGAAAGAGACTTAGAGATTATGATACCAAGTCAAAAAATTTCAAAATCATTGAAGATTACGACTCTAAGATTTTTGAGAAGCTTGAAGGTTACGAGCCCAAGTCGGATTTGAAAAATCTTTGAAGATTCAACTCCAGATCTATCGAGAGAGGCTTTAAAGGTCAAGATTCCAAGCTGAAAACTTTAAAAATCTTTGAAGATTATGGCCTCAAGGTTCTTGAGAGGCTCCTTGAAAATCAATTTCAAGGTGTGAGAGATTTAGAAATTCGATTCTCATTACTTTTTTTTTTGCAAAAATCCATGAAGATCGCGACTCTAAGGCTTTTGAGAAAATCCTTAAAAATTGATTTCAAGGTTTTATGAAAGACATAAAAATTCAATTATAAGTTGAAAATTCAAAAATTCTTGGCAATTCAATTCCAAAGTTTTGATAAAAATTCATGAATATTCGATTCTAAAATTTTGATGAAAATCCTTGAAAATTTGGTTCCAAGGTTGGAGAGACTTAGAAATTCAATTCTAGGTTTTGATGAAAATCCTTCAAAATTCAATTCCAAGGTTTGAGGGACTTAGAAATTATTTTCAAGGCTCACTTTTCCAAATTTTAATTCTGTGAAAGCTCTAAGTGCTATCATGACTTCCTGTTTCTAAAAATCTCTAGTTACTAAAACACCTAAACCACTTCTAACACTTTAGACAACTTATTACCGAAGAAATTGAAGCATTTAAGTAGAACAATGGCAATAGCAATGTTATCAATAAGATATTTAATCCGTCAAAAATCCTTGATATCTATTACTTGGCATCAACCTTTAATGAGATTCTACTATCATTCTCACCTCCTTACTCTCACCTCGAAGGGTTTTCCCCTCTTCATGAGATGAAGTATGAATGGTGCGATGGGTATGAAAAATATACCTTTGCTGGCCAACACCCGACGCTGCTTAAGACAGTTAGTCTCGTAGGATTTTGAAAGCAAGAGAGAAACAACTCAGCCAAGTAGGTATAAAATGGGTAATTTGAATGCTCGGAAGACGCATTCCTCAAGTATCCTTTCTTATTCAACTGCAATAGCATTTCGGGACCCTAGCTTTAACTTTTATCAATTTAGTTGTGGAATGATGGCCCCTACTGTCATGGATGTTTCCCAACTCATATGCGTCATCCAATTCAGTTCACAATTCGGCATCAACAAATCTCCCCTCACAGCCCCATTTTCCTTCGAAAGATTGGAATAGTACTTATAGTAGTTTCTTATTGGCTGAGATGAATGATGAGCACATATTCTTGTTTATATAATGGCTCAATAGTCCATTGGGCCCATGTGCATGCGTTATTCAATGATTAGAATCAATAATGCACGAAAAGATACTTTTATGTCCATTGCAGACTAAACGCATCAAGTGTGACCCCGAAACCCAAGAAACAAGTATTCACAGTAAGAGAAGGCTCGGGGGAACCTGAGGAGCCATAGAAGCCCAAGGAATCAAAGGCCGAAGCTCGATAAGAGTACAAAGGGAGAAACAAGCCAAAATCCAACAAAAACCCATATAGGCACCGGTGCTCTCCTTTGCATTCCTATTCAAAACAGAGGAATGAATATGCAGAGAAGACAAGGCACCAGTGCTTCAAAACCTTAGCACCAGTGCCTCCCTATCAAAACCAGAAGAAAAGGAAATGCTACAAGGTCAAGGCACTGGTGCCTCTAAAATTAATGCACTGGTGCTTCATCATTTCTGAAAGGTGCTTCACCATTTCCAAAGGGCAAAATGAGATACATAAAGGCCATAGCACTGGTACCTCCAAAATCATGGCACCGGTGCCTCATGCCTCATGTGTGATAGAAAAAGATTTGCTTTGACTTGGCTAATACATAGGGGTCCACTCCACCTTGGACTTTGTGCCACATCAAGGACAAAGAGCATGTTGTATGGATTAGATCTTTTGGCCTTTGTGCAACTTTTAGAATATGCTTTGTATTAGAGCTTAAAATAGAAATAGATATTTTTTAAGGCTTATCTTATGAAGAAACATGTGCTACCCTTTATATTATGTTCTAACACTTAGCAAATATCGAATTATTTTACTACTTGAGAACGTCTCTCGTTAACCTAGTGTGTTCTTCATTTTGTATTCTTCAAGCTTTTAGAGTTCTTCAACCCTAAGCATTTTGTTCTTGTAACTTATATATTTTTACATTATCAATGAAGTATTGGTAAGATCTATTCTCATCTTTATCTTGGTTTTATATTTTTACTACTCAATCTTCAGGCACTTGCTGGAATCTTAGGTTTTAACCTTGTTTCATGGTTTTCTATAGATTTTGAGTATTCTCTTGGTAAGAATACTTTCATACTCGTTACATAAGAATGGTTATCATGTTTTCTCTTATTTCTTCTATTTTCATAGAAAATATGAGTAGGTAAACACTTATAGGTTGAGTACGGATGAGATTTGTTCTTAACCATGTTGGTCTCTATCTTCTCCTCTATTTTTCATGCTTGTGACTTTTCCTTCTAAGTTCTTTTTGTCGAAACAAAAAGGAAGAGTTAAGTTCTTACTTAGTTATAGTCATCCCAAAAGTTGGTATATCTAATCCTTGAATCGATGTCTTTTCTATTTTGACTTTGTTGTCTTCAACTTGGAAAGATTCGAAAACACATATTTGGAATCAAAATCCTAATTTTCGTTGACATATTTTTCAATCTAGAACCTTAGACCGGGAACTAAATCGAGTTATAAGGAGAATAAGTTGACCAACAAAAGTGTCGGATGAATCGAACCCGAAACCTAACCTAGCTTTTTAATCTAGTTTATTCCCTCATTTTTAGTGTCATAGTCATCGCTTGATCACCAAAACAAACTTTGAGGTTGACGTCAGAAACGTCAAAAAACCAATTTGTGAAATCTTGTTATCTAACTACTTTTCCTCATGGATCAATACTTTGGACTCTTCACTATACCTTTTTTTAATCTCGAGAGAACACATGTTTCATAAATTTAAACCTTGACCTAGTTCGGTGCCCTAACGACACACTTTTGCCAGCCAGTCATGTTTTTGGCACCGTTGCCAGAGAATTTTAGTTAGTTTTAAGAAATTGCAAATGTTTACAAATTAGAACTCTTTTTGGCAGAAACCTTTAACCTGCCATGGTGTAAACCTACTATGTAACCCAAGTCAAGGAAAGGTGTAATTTGTAGATTTTCAATTTCTATTTTTTCCATATTTGAGTGTAGGAGCGTGTCCTTAGTGTATGAGTGTTTACACTCGGGACATTACAAACCGGCTTATTCGCAACACGATCCTCCTTTCAACACAATGACCGATCAACCAGAAGCCAATGATGCACCTGCCACTCACACCATGCGAGATTACATGTAGCCTACTCACACCACCACTACCTCGTGCATACTTCTTCCAACAGTTATACCCGATGGGTATCAATTCCACGTGAAGCCCAACATGCTTAGCATGCTTCCCATTTTCTATGGAATGGATTCAAAAAATTGCTATGTGCACATAAAGGAGTTTGAGGAGGTAGTGAACACCTTCACTAACGAGGCCACTCAACTCGAGATGGCCCAATTGAAACTCTTCCCCTTTCTCTCAAGGAGAAGGCTATGCATTGATTTCTCTAATTAATATTGCATTTGCTATCTAGTTGGGTCGAGATGCAAATAGAATTTTAGAAGAAATGGTTCTCATTGCACCACACCACCATATTAAAGAAACGGGTCCAAAATTTCGAAGAGAGACCCAACGAAACCTTCCGTTCTTGTTGGGAGAGTACAATGAGTGCCTCTTTACCATCTCTCATCACAGGTGTGAGGATTGACAGATAGTGATGTTCTTCTACGAGGCCATATCGGTCTGTAACTGTTAGTTTATTAATCTCATGACTAGTGGTGAGTTCTTAAATTGAGGAGCCGCCGAGGGACTTGCTTACCCAGACGAATTGGCAAAAAACAACCAATCATGGGATTATTCCAATCCCAATGATCATTCGTACAAATCATCTCTCCACCAAGGAAATCTGAGTAAATACGTCAATAGGGATGAGGAAGACTTTAACAAATGACTTGACCACATCCCTAGGAAACTAGAAAGATGGAAACCAACCGAGTTAATGAGGCCTCCTCTGTCTCTAACCCCAGGGAAGTGTGTTCTATTTGTGATACAACTGACCATACCACCAATCTTTGTCCGACCATACCTTCTTTCAAAGAGGTTCTCAATGGTCCGGACCAAGCCGGGGTACATGCCCTTTCACCAAGGGCAAAAACCCGCCAAACTATCATATCCCAATACTTACAATCCAGGATGGCGACATCATCCCAACTTCAGTTGGAGGAACAATGAGTCAGGTGGACCATTTCAAGGTCCTCCAAAAGTCTAAGGGCATCACCCGCCACATCCAAATTCTCAAGGGCCGACATCACTCTGGTATCCGCCCAACACTTATAATCTTTCGAAACCTTCCACAAGTCCCAACTCTTATCAACCGCTCAATAAGCAAAATTTGGAGAATACCTTGAAAATTTTCATGCAAGGTCAATCTAATGCCAATGAGCAAACCACGCAAGCTACTAGGGACATTCGTTCCTAACTTACTAAGTTGACAACGACCTTGGGGTTTATGCAACATGAAAAGGAAAAATTCTCTTCCCAATCACAAGCAAACCCTCAAGGTCAACACTATGTTCAAGAGGTCTCTCCTTTCGAGTCCAACATCGAGCAAGCTAAAGCTATCACCACATTGAGGAGTGAAAAAGAGGTTGACAAGACCATTCTATTGAAAACTACCCCTCCTCCAACTCCTACTCTACATCCCAATGTTAATGAGCCCATTAGTGATTTGCCTCCATCCACTTCTACTCCCACATCCCTTCTCGTAGGAGACCCCATTGTTTCCACATGCCCAATTTTGACCCCATATCCTCAAAGATTAAGGACACCATCCAAATTGATGAACTCCGCAGAGATATTTGAAATTTTCAAGCAAGTCAAAATCAATATTCCGCTACTTGATGCCATCAAGCAAATGCCTTCGTACGTGAATTTTTTGATAGACCTGTGCACCATCAAGCGCAAGCATAATGTTCAAAAGAAGGTATTATTGATGCAACAAGTGAGTTCTATTGTCCAAACTCCCATTGCACCCAAGTACAAAGACCCTAATTGTCCTACTATTTCTATTAGAGTTGAGGGGAAAATGTTGTGTTCGAGCGAGGGGTTTAGTAGAAGATGTGATTGTCCAAATGGACAACTTTGTTTACCCGGTGGACCTCATAGTCCTTGACACATGTGTCGTGTCCAATCTTGAAGCTCAAACGCCCGTCATTCTTGGACAGCTTTTCTTGGGCTACTCAAAATGAAATTTGAGCACATGACCCTTGAACTCAACATCTTTAATATTGGGAACCAAATGGGGGATGATGATGATGACATCCAAGACATGAGCCTCATAGACACACTTGTCCAAGAATACGTCGATTATCATCTCTTCTTCGACCCTTCGGAGACCATACTCACGATGGATGAAGCTGCTTTTCTTGACTCACTTGAGGTGGAGTACCTCTACCCTACTTGAGGTTGACGAGGTGATGGGCACCGAAAGATGGGTGCCCACTTTTGAATAATTACTATCCGTCGAATCCAAAACTCTACCGTCCAATGTCCAACCGTCCAAGCTTGAGCTCAATGCTCTCTCCTCTAATCTCAAGTGTGCATTTCTGGGTAATAATAAGACGTTTCTAGTAGTGATCTCCTCTAGTCTTGAGGATCACTAAGAACAATCTCTCTTGATGATTTTGAGGGCTCACAAGAAGGTTATTGGGTGAACTATAGCCAACATCCAAGGTATAAGACCATTATTGTGCAAACATCATATAAACCTTGAGAATGATGTCAAACCATCTCACCAAACCCAATGCCGATTGAATCCCATCATGAGGGACATTGTGCGAGATGAGATTTTAAAGTTATTAGATGTGGGAATCATCTACCCTATTGCCAATAGCAAATCGGTGAACCCCATACAAGTGATTCTAAAGAAATCCAACGTCAACGTGGTGGCTAAAAAAAAGGGAATTTAATCCCTACACATGTTGTCACTGGGTGGCGAGTGTGTATTGACAACCGGAAGTTGAATTCATGTACGAGGAAAGAGCACTTCCCTCTCCCCTTCATTGACAAAATGTTAGAGAGGGTAGCCGATCACTCCTTCTATTTCTTTCTAGATGTCTATTCTGGATATAACCAAATTGAGGTGTCCCTTTAGGACCAAGAGATGACCGCATTCATGTGTCCCTTTGGTACTTTCGCCTACTGCCGCATACCCTTTGGGCTTTGTAATGCACTTGACATTTTATGTGGGTGTATGATGGGCATCTTTAGCGACATGATCGAAAAGGTAGTGGAAGTGTTCATGGATGACTTTTTGGTCTTCGATGACTCCTTTGATTCATGGCTCGCAAATCTTGAATCCATGCTCGTGAGATGTGAGGAGACAAATCTCATGTATAATTGGAAAAAGTTTCATTTTATTGTCACCCAAGGCATTGTTCTCCGTCACATCATCTCTTCTCGGTGGATTGAGGTAGACAAGTCCAAAGTAGAACTTACTCTCTAAACTATCCACCCATAAGTGTGTCAAGGACATTCTTTCATTCCTTGGACATGCCGAGTTCTACAGGAGCTTCATCTAGAATTTTAACGCTATTTCCCACCCCTTGTGCCACTCTCAAAAGATATGCCATTTGAGTGGAAACATATGAATCCTGACCTCTCTTGGTGTTGGTGCAGTAGTGGAGGAAATAAGCCTCAATTGCACATCATCCGGTATTTCTTATCTTGCTCTGAATGCCCTAATTGATTCATGACTATCAAAAAGGGACCTATACTTGCCATGAGACATGACCTTCGTCACCTAGCAACAAAATGCATCTACAAATTACGGTCTGCGTGGTGTAAACTTCTCTGGAAAAAATGACTGGATGAAATACAACAGCAGGCAAGAGATGATCCGACCAAGCTCAAAAGTATTTAGAGGGAGAATGCAAGGCGCTAAAAACCAAATGTACATGCATACTAGAGATGGTACGGAGGCGCAGTAAATGGTTAAGATATATGGCAAAGAGAAACTTACCAGGTAATACTCTAAGGGACAATGAGCAGTTGCGATTTGCGGTAGGGGCTTAAAGCGACGACAATAAACGATCTGAGAAATGGAACTAGAGCAGAGAATAAAGTTTCAAAGGAATGGAAAAGGAAGAAGGGCAAGAGGAGAATGAGTAAGTAAAAATGAAAACTTTTGCGAATTCTTGAATAAGTGGAGGGAGTGCAGAAGGTTGCCGCCAATTTGAAATGGTGAATGGGGAAATCGAGGAGACGTGAAATCATCAAACAATCAGAAAATGACTTGTGGTGTCACGTTTAATGCTTAAGATGTTTTGGCATGCCAATAAAGGTAGACATGTGTGATGCGTCCTTTCGCTCGACTTGAGACGGATGAATGATCGACGTGTGTCTTCGTTTTTTTGCAAATAGTAGGGAGCCATCATCTCAATTGCTGTTAGTCATCCAATTCGGGCATATACCAAGACGGTCTCATCGAATTCAACTCCCCACCTATCGAGCCAATGGGAAGTTGAGGGGCTATTGTGGAGGTCTGTGTCGGCACAACACCTAGTCGGACTAAGTTAGAGATAATATAATCGGGTCAAACTAGTTCGATGAGTCTATGGGTGCAAGGTCATGATCGTCAAAATCTACCTCAGGCCGAGCCACGACCTGACCCATAGCATGTGACGTAATGATGGTAATCTATTAGGCCAAGCTGGCCCATACCTTGGTATGATAAACATCTTGTCAACCCCAAATTAGGCCGAGCCGAGTATGAAACTTCTCTGCCCAGCCAAGATCATACTCTACAGAGATCGAATCTCTGCATGGCATTTAGCTAGAACCATAATGTGGGGAACGAGCTGTTAATTATCATTTCAAGGTGTGAGGTCATAATAGAATTCTGTTAGCAATCACTGTCACCAAGAATATGCTTCGCACATGTCAATCTAGGCTTGATGCTCAAGCTATGAGCAGTATGTAAGGTACAGTGCTGGGAGGGAAAGAGGTATGCCTATTCTTGTAACCCTAAAAGCTCAATACATTGAACCTTCTCTCTAAGGTACTGACTTAAGCATCGGAGTACTTCCTGGCCAAACTCTGGCCGGTGAAGTATTAACCCTTGTTTGTGGTTGTAGGTTTAGGTACTTGACTCATTGTGTTGAACCCGGAATCACGAGTGAAATTGCAACGTGAATTAAAGGACTCCACAGAGACATCAAATGTTACTCTCTATAAAAGGTCTTCAAAAATTAGTGACATCTTAACCTCTGAGAGCCTTGCTTTTTTATGGGTCAACTAGTCAATTTAAGCATACTAGCTTTGGCTTTAGGGGTTTTATTCCGCTAACAAGTCTACCAAGCGGTGGCATAACAACTTGGGTTTGATATCAGGTAGTGTCTTGATGGAGCAAAATAATGTCGTTGAGATGCCGTCTCAAATTTAATTATTAAAACAACTCCTAATTATACATATTCAATTGTATAGAAGTGATTTGAATATCTCTCAGGAATAGGAGAAATAAGTTAGCACAATTCCAATTAAATCTATTCTAATTCAGAAAACAAAATTTGATTTTCATTAAGATTAACTAAGTATTGAAAGACAAGCCAACCATGAAAATGATCAGAGATTCAAGAGAGGAGAATCTAAGTCTCAAATCCACTCCAACTCTTGCAATGCTAATTTTTTACAATCTAATGCTCATTATTCAGAGCTACCAAACATTGTGCAGGTGGCTAGTCTATGCAATATTGCCTAAAAATATTCATAAACCACTAACTACATAGATTATCTTGGCTTAGCACAATGTATCTTACCAGCACAATTTGTCTCCATGGCACAGATCATCTGGTAGCACATCATGTCTTACAAGGCATGATCTATCTCAGTCAGTTGTCACAAATCAATTAATCATTTGTGTATGTTCGTGTTTAGAAGTCTATAATATAAAACATGCAAGGAGTAGAAAGAAAGACAAATAACTTCATATACCAAAAGTCAATGTTCAATGCCATGTAACTTTGATCTAAATAATGAAAGCAAAAGTTAAAACAAAATGCACATTACTCAGAGTTGGAGCTTCATCTAAGACTTAGATAGAAGATTAACCGGCCATCGAGAATGATGTCCTTGATATATAAATGTTGCACGCCATTTACAATAGCGTAGCTATAGTATGTGAAGCTTTCACTACCTTTCCTACTTTTCCCTAGCCTTTCTACCTTGTCCCAAACTTTATTCACCCTTAAGGTTTTTCTTCCGGACTTCTCTCAGGAAAATTCTGACTAGAATGAATGAAATGACCATTTGGCATTTAAATAGGCATTTTGGCTGACCTTTAGCATCAGACGCGGATGGGGTCCATTTGGACATAAGAAAAGAAACTAGAAGGCTATTTTGAGCTTCATCCAAATGCATGAATGACCATGCAGATGCCCGTTCACACTATAGTAGTTTGCTAGCGTGGCTGGTGTGATGTGTTTTTGTTGAAGTGGTATTGATATGGACTTGGCGTGGTGCATTCAAACAGGAATGATGTCTCTCTAGACGAGTGGCTTGGAAAATTCGCTGGAGAGCACCAAATTCTTTTGTCCTGATAAGGACTACCATGTCTAGATGGGGATGATCATCACTGGCCTCTAAGTGATGCAATATACTGTGTATCATCATCCATCAACTCCTAATCTTGAAACACGCAAAACACAAATAAAACAACTAGTAATATGGCATAGAGGACTAACAATGATGAGTTGGCTAGCTTAAATGATAACATTTTCGCACTTACCATGTCTCTTTCATGTTTTTATCCCAACAATTGTCCTTTATGCAAAATCCTTTGAAGGAGTATGTAGTAGCTTTAGAATCCTCCTCTTCTCAATCCTAGGGCTTCAATGAAGTTGGAGATGAGGATGAGGGTTTTGATGGGGCACAAAAGCCTCACTATGTTGAGCCTTTGGCTAAGATATCCTGTATACTACTAAGCTTCCTTTGATCAACAAAGAGATCATTGAAGAGATGACTAGCTTTCTTGCCAGGCCCAACACTAGGACTTCCACCAGGACTGGTATGTTGTTTATCTTTTTTCATCAACTATAGTTCATTCTCCTTAGTTTTCCTTTTTAACTCTTCTAGTACTTCACTACTTTCATAGCTAATTTGAAGCTGATCAAGCTAGTTCAAAATAGTAGAAGAAGAAGAAGAAGAAGATGACGAAACGCTTATTTTCATGAGAAAATCCCAAGAAAAAAGGTCAAAAGGATACTTGATTCTACTTATGTGACCCATAATTCCTCCTCCAATCCTTCTACAAGAATACGTATATTGGAATCTTTTATGCACAATTTCCATATTTCCTGGGTTTTTTCTAACCTTGATTTTGTCAACTGACCCTCTTCATCATTTTCTTGAGTCAATTAAGGTATTAGATGTTTTGTACTTAGTTAGAGAGAACTTTGTGAAGAAAAGAAATTTAGAACAAGAAACTCTTAAATAGGTCACATTCTGGACAAAAAAACACTTAGAAGGCTCAAACTCCTTTCAAAGACTAAGCCTAATGGGTTCAGTGTCTCTACTACAAGTGGCTCTCATCCTGCTTGATCAAGAGGACAAGGGTATGCTGAATCTAGATATGAAGTCAAAGCACCCAGATATCAGGTTAAGGTGTTGAACCAGAGAGTCGTGTCATTTAGATCCCAAAACCATACCATCCGTATGCTGACATTTGAAGAACTAGAGTATTTAGTCGGAGGATAGCTACATCCGGATGCAGGGATGATTCATCCGAATGACCTATACCAAGGGACCTGCATCTGAACATCATCTGGATCATTGATGAAGGTTAGAAATCCAAAAGAAGACATTCCATCCGAATGACACACAACTCATCCGGATGCATAAATAGAGAACGAAGCAGTTTTAAAAGCAGAGATACCTTTCATCCGGATGCTCTTCCATCTCATCCGGATGCCCTTGGTTAAAATTAAAGACCCTTTTGTTGACTTCTTGCCCGCTCCTTCACACCTTTTTGAAAAGTTGTCCTTGAAAATTGTATCAACCAATGAAAGACAAGAGAATGGCGATTGTGGAAGGCTTTGTGTCACTTCAATATGACACAAAATAAAAGGAAAACTTGGAGGGGAAGTTAGCATTTTTCTAGGGTATTATGTTTTGCTTATATAAGGGAGACATATGATTGCAAAGGGGAGAGTCCTTAGGAATAGTTTTTAGTTTTGAATGGAGAGATTTGTGTGTTTTAGTTTAGAGGTTCTAATTTACTTTCAAGTAGAGAATTAGTTTTAGAAAAGTTAGAAGTTAGAGAGTTTTCTTGAGTTTTCTTACTCGTTCTTAAGTTTTATTCAAGTTCATTTTGTACATCTTTCATACAAATATTTGAAGAATCAATTTTGGCATTGACAAGCACTTTCCTGTTACTTCCAAGATAGTGTAATGTTCTTATTTCTTATGTTTACATCTTTTATTGCAGTTTTCATGATTAGTATGGTAGGCTACGCTTTTAGGCATTGGACATGGGATGATCTTCATCCTATGACCTAAGTATATGGATATCTTCTCTTAGGCTTTTAAAGCTTGATAGAAGATAAGTAGTGTTCCCTCTTTCGAAACTAAAATAGAGTGTTAAATCCTTGATTGGATGTGCACAAAATATTTTTGGTACATCCAATGCTTGGGCAAATATCCTTCATATTTAGACTTCTTGTCTAGTGAACAGCCACATCCTCTAACACATCCTTGTAGGAAAATGGTTTTCATTAATAAACTTCCCGGTCAAGAACATAAGACTTTGTTCTTGGTTGAGTAATAGAGAATAAGGTAACATATGCTTAGGTTATGGGCAAAGTAGTCCTTGCTACCATGCCTCCCTTTAATTTAACAACGTTCTCTTAGTGTTTTTTTTGTTGGAATATCAACCCACAAAACAGAACCAAAAAGGAGTGGCGCCCTTAATACCGCAACTGTGCAAGATACCCATCCAAGTATACTTGTCATTTTTCTTGTGGATTGATACTCGTCTTTCTACACTATAAACATTTATTAAAGAAGAGAAGAGTTTGGATTTAAACGCTAGACATTGCCCAGACCTGCAATGATATACACTATTCCGGGTCGACCACGACTTTGGTGACGTTGCCGGGGAGATAATCATAGCACTTTATGCTTGGCAACGTATTTTGCACTTGTATATACTTGTTTCTTTTCTTTTCCTAGTTATATTTTAACTTTTTGTAGATTGTTGGTAGGCATGTGTATAGGGTGTATGAGTTTGCATACTAGAGATCACACTAGTCGACTAGCGAGAATTTATAGACACACTACCAACACAATTGTTGCTAACGA
The DNA here is from genome assembly GCA_014822125.1 of Arbutus unedo. NCBI lineage: Eukaryota > Viridiplantae > Streptophyta > Magnoliopsida > Ericales > Ericaceae > Arbutus > Arbutus unedo. The sequence goes on from JABCMJ010007159.1 coordinate 13,690, forward strand.
GGGAAACAATAAAACCATGAAGGAATATTTGAACCCCGTACGCACAGTGGTAGAACCATGGATTGAGCCTACCAGGTCGATTGCCCAAGGGGATCAGTTCCTTGTACAACCTAGCATGTTACATTCAGTTCCTTCTTATCATGGGATGGATTTTGAAAATCCCTACCAATTTGTACAAGAATTCGAGGAAGTCATCAATATTATGTGTGTTTCTGACCAACAACTTGAATCTGTCAAACGGAAACTCTTTCTGTTTGCTCTTAAAGACAAGGCCAAAAGCTGATTTTTATCCCTCAGATTGCATTCCATACCATGATGGCTTGAAATGCAAGAGGAATTCTCTAGAAAGTATTTCCCGATGCATAGAACTACATCCATGAAAAAGACAATTCAAAACTTCACCAAAAATCCAAACGAGTCATTTTAGGACTACTGGGAGAGGTATAAAGAGTACTTAAATGTAATCCCCCATCACAGATATGATGATTGGTTAGTCATAGGCTTCTTCTACGAGGGCATCTCAGCCCATAATCGCTAACTCATCAACATAATGTGTAATGGAAGATTCCTTGAAAAAGAATCGTCTAAGGCTATTGCTCACTTTCACCAGTTAGAAGAGGATAATCATTCCTGGGATTACTCAGATCCCAACTCGATCTGGCCAGAACTATGCACCTGGCTAATTCAGCCAAGGTAAATATATGTGGAGAGATGAGAATGACTTTCATAGAAAGCTTGACCATATCACGAAAAGAATGAATAAGTTGGAAGCCAACAAGGTGCAAGAAACCTTTTCTACGGAGGTATGTGTAATCTGTGACATGCAAGGGCATCCAACTCCGGAGTTCCCCACAATACTAGCCTTCAAGAAGGTATTACACGGGATTGACCATGATGAAATTAATGTTCTCAATCAAGAACATAGAACCTATAATCCACCAAATTTTAGTTGGCGTAACTAGGACCAGGCTGGACCATCCCCACGTCCTTCTAGCTTTCAAAACAAATGCCAACCCAGACTAATCCACACCAAATTAGTTTTCGCAATCAACCTTCCACCTACCACCTGAACTCATATTCTCAAGGGCAGGGACCACCCATGTACCAGCCCAATAGTCAATATTTTAATCCTCCAGGACCTTCTATGGGCCCCAATTTTACCAACTGCCCGTTAAGAGAAATATAGAGGATTTGTTTGCAAACTTTTGTGCAAGGGCAAGACACCATTAATGAACAATATTCGCAAGTTACACTATAACAAAATTGGTTTGTAATAATGAAATAATTTTGTCGCAAAAATTATATTTTTCGTTGCTAACTCATTAGGTAACGAAATTTTTCGTCATAAATTTTTGTCGCCTATACTTTCACAAAAAACTCTTAGCGACGAAAAATATTTTTTCTTGCCTAATATGTTCTTTGGCGACACCAATAGAATATATTCAGCAAGGAATTATTTCGTCGCCAATATCAGATTTTAGAGACGAAATACTTTGTCACAAAAAAATACATAATCGGGGAGAAATTTTTTCGTCACCAATATCTGCTTTTGGAGACAAAAGATTTTGTCTCTACCCATAATTATTTCGCGAGAAATTTATTTTCGTCGTTAGTAATTAGATTTTGCAATGAATTTTTTTGTCGCTAAATTGATTTCAAATGCCAAAAAATACACTCATAACACCATTTTCTTTCTTTTTCAAGTTTTGAACCTTAAACCTTCCACCCAACCAACACCTTATGCACACTCCCACTAACCACTGCACCAACCATAATGTTCATGAATTTTTTTATAATATCTAATATATAACATATGTTTAACATTTTTTTCTTCAGAAAATAGATATTACACATAATTTTTTTCTCTCTCCCTCCCTCCCTCTCTCTCTCTCTCTCCCCTTTCTCCTTTCTCTCTCTCTTTATTACTACTCTAAATTTATCTCTCCTATTTCTCTCTCCCTCCCTTTATCACTACCTTAAACTTATCTCTCTCATTTCTCAACATCTCTCTCTCTCTCTCTCTCTCTCTCACACACACACACACACACACACTACCCTAAATCTATCAGTCTCATTTCTCACCCTCTTCCCCATTTATCTCCTTTCTCTCTATCTCTTTCTCTTTTTGTCTGTGTTAATCCTAAATCTATTTCTCTCATCTCTCTATTTCTACAAATTCTCTCTCCACCCCTTTTTCACTCCCCTAAGTCTATCTCTTCCATCTTTCTCTCTCTCACCTCTTTTTTTCTCCTCTCCTCTCTCTAGATCTCTCTTTTCCCTTTTTCTCTCTATCCAAAATTTAATACTCTAAACCTTAAATACATCTCCAAGCTATCTCTTTATTCACTCTCTTTCTCTCTCCTCTCCTTCTCTATCCTAAATTCTAAAATTCAAAACCTATATCTCTCGCTCCCATCTCTCTTTTTCTCCACCCTCTCTTCCATTTCTCTCCCCTCTCTGTTTCCTTCCTTCTCTCTCTCTCTCTCTCGCATCCCCTTTTTCTCTATCTAAAATATATTAAAAACTCTAAATTTATCACAAATCTCTCTCTCTCTCTCTCTCTCTCTCTCTTCTATTAGTATCCATTTATAATTGTACCAATTTTTTTTTTATCAACAAAGATAAAAATAATATTATAAAAAAGAAATTAAGAAAGTAAATAAGTTGTCAAGAAGCCAACTGAAAATCAAACAAAGCATCCTAAGGCACCTAAAAAGGGATCCACAAATCTGAAAGGGAGGAAAGCTACAAGAAAACATGTGAAGATTCCAGAATACATCACATTCCTTCAAAGTCATTTTTTCCTTGATCTGTTGAAAGAAATACCTCTGGCCTTGACCATGCGTATATGCACATTTATATATATAACACCCCTATATATAGGGGAGGGGATACATATATATATATATATATATATATATATATATATATGTGTGTGTGTGTGTGTGTGTGTGTGTGTGTGTGTGTGTGTCCCG